>PVJN01046203.1:0-16544 GCA_004026805.1 Lasiurus borealis
TCTTCAGGACCTCCAACCAGCCTGTTCCAGCCACCTCGTCGTCCTGGCCTTGGAACTGTTGGGAAACCAATTCGACTGTTAGCCAATCATTTTCAGGTTCAGATTCCTAAAATAGATGTGTATCACTATGATGTGGATATTAAACCAGAAAAACGGCCTCGTAGAGTCAACAGGTAAGCATTAGAAAGACTAGACTTCTGTACCAATGCATACAATTTATTTATTAGGTATTGTACTGTTCTCTAATTCTTTCAGCATACGTTTTTTTTTTTTCTAAGATAAGTTCCTTTGCTGCCTCATACTTTGTTATCCTCCACAGATTCTAGCAGAGTGCGGGATGCATCATTGTTCAGTCAGTAAATACTTATTGAAGGAAGAAGAGAGGTCACTCTTTCATTGTCCAAGGGTAGCAGAAATTTACAAAAGTAGGTGAAGACATTAGTGTCTATGGGAAATAGAACTACCTAGAAGTTCAAATTTTATTATGAAGCGTTGGTAATGGACATGAGAAAAATATGTGTAAAGACAGATGGATCATCTTGGAGTATTGAACAACGTAAGCTGAGAGAGAAGTTCTGTTTAATTCCAGCATTACCCAAGAGGGGTCTGGATAAGGTGATTTAACTATTGCGGATTTAAGTATTTACCAAGTGTGAAGTCATAGTCCTGTAGCAGACATTCTTACAGGGTGCTGAGAACACCCACTTTCCTTTTCTCTGTTCCCATACTTTGATATTCAAACAGTCTTTAATATTAAGATTCTTGCTTTTCTAAGGGTGCTCTTGCTATCACGAACATTGGTAAGATGCAGCACCCAACTCTTCATTGATTCCAGCATTCCAAAATCTCACGGGCTCCTTCTTACACTGCATACTGCATTTATTTCAGGGCCTGCAGACATTGTGATCTGCAATATCTGCATGAACACTTAAGTAAAGCTATGCATGCTTGATTGAGAGAAAGGCTTTCGTTCTAAAGAGGAAGAAAATACATTGGTAACCTTTAGGAATGAGGATATTTTGTAACATTCCCTTCTCTTCACTGCTTGAGAGCACTTTGGAATAAAACAAGACAGTCTGCAGAATTATAAATAGCCAGCATTAGTCAAAGGGGTTGACTTATTCCTTTGAGAATGATGCATCTTAGATTTATTGATCCTCAGGTTTCTGAATTTCGGCCCACTTTCTTTTCTAAAACCAGTATACTACTTGAATAAGGACATATATTTGAAACAAAGTTATCATCCTATATAATAAAAGGCTAATATGCAAATTGTCCCCTTAACTGGGAGTTCGACTAGGGAGTAGGGCCAGCCAACTGCCCGGAGGCCCCTCCACCCAGCCACCTCCGCCCCCATTGGGATCCCCCCACCCTGATCAGACCACCCACAGCCCCTCCTCCCAGCTAACCTGCCGATTGGCCCGATTGGGGCGGGCAGGGCAGTCCAGCTGGCCACCACCTGTGCATGAACTCATGCACCAGGCCTCTAGTTCAATTATGAACTTGCTATACTTAGATACCGAAGAGAGGTTATTCTTATAAGGCTATGTTTATCATAGTGGAGGAATTTAAATATATATATTTTATTGGCTTCAGAGAAGAAAGGAGAAGGAGACAGAAACATCAATGATGAGAGAGAATCACCAATTTTCTGCCTCCTGCCCACCCCTGGGTGTTGAACCTGCAACCCAGGCACATGCCCCAATCTGGAATCTAGCTGTGACCTCCTGGTTCTTAGATCTACACTCAACAACTGAACCATGCCGGATGGGCCTATTAGCTATTTTTTTAATTAGTTGAATCAGTGGTCACTTTAACGCTTATGTTTCTAAGGGCTTTTGAACCGAATTTAGATGATTAAGGTATGATGATAGTTTCCTTACCATTCACCATTTTTCAAAGCTAACCTCCACTCTCTCCATTACCGTTAAGGGAGGTAGTGGATACAATGGTGCGGCACTTCAAGATGCAGATATTTGGTGATCGGCAGCCTGGCTATGATGGCAAAAGAAACATGTACACAGCACATCCACTGCCAATTGGACGGGATAGGGTAAGTGTTCACAGCAAGAAATACTTACTAAACTTACTATGTAGTTGTAATTACATAGAACAAAAATGTTTCCTTTTCTAATAATAATTCAATTCTTAGTTGTTTCTCATAGGGATGATAGGTCTTTCTGTCCATATTGTCCCTTCCTTCATCGATAATTGAATGAGATGAGCATTAGAATTTAAGTGAATTGTACCATCTTTACACATATTCCAGATTTCTCACATTGTTAAAGTTCTGCCTGAATCTGAACAATGGAGTTTTTATAAATTGTAGCATATTGTATAACACCCACTTATGAAAGTATTCATAATACCACAGTAACTTTATAAAACATTTATTTTTAAAATCAGAAAAGCAATATGCAACTGTATACTCATTATAAACTTATTTAGACAACCTAGAAATGCTGTGGTTTCCTGACTCTCCACCTGTCCTCAATCCCATTTTCCCTTTCAGAGGAAACTAATAGCTTGGTATGTATTCTTTCAGATGTTTTTACATGCATTCGCTATTTTTGCCTTTATTTATGTACATTCTTATTTATTTGCATATTGTTCTGATTTTTTTTTTTCATTTAACACTAGGCCTAGGAAATCTTTCCATTTCTGTACATTTAAATCTACCTTACTATTTCTTTTATTAAAATTTTTTTATTGTGGTGAAGTGTACATAATATAAAATTTACTATTTTAACCATTTTTACGTGTACAATTTTATGGCATTACTAGTAAGTATATTCACATTGTTGTGCAATCATGACCACTCTCCATCTCTAGAATTTTTTCATCATCAACTGAAACTTTGTACCTATTAAACATTTCCTCCTCCTCCAGTCCCTGGTAACCACTATTTTACTTCCTGTCTCTATGAATTTGACTATTCTAGGTTACACTTCACCTAAGTGGAATCACACAATATTTGTCATTTTGTGTCTGGCTTATTTCATTTAGCATGTTTTTGAAGGTCATACATTTTATAGCATCTATCTTATTTTTAAACTATTGCATCATATTAGTATTAAAATATTCCCCTGTTGATGGACATGTAGGTTGTTTCCAATGTTTTGCAATTATACAAGTGTAAAATGTCTTTATGCATGTACTACATTGAATACTTCTGGGATCTTTCTCTCAGCCTTTGTAAATATGCACGTACATGTATTTTTCCTTAGGTTGATATGGAAGTGACCCTTCCAGGTGAGGGTAAAGACCAAACCTTTAAAGTGTCTGTTCAGTGGGTGTCAGTTGTGAGCCTTCAGATGCTTTTAGAAGCTCTAGCTGGGCACTTGAATGAAGTCCCAGATGACTCAGTACAAGCACTTGATGTTATTACAAGACACCTCCCCTCCATGAGGTTAGTACCTTAGTTTGAATTCTTTGCCACAGATAACAGTCCTTTTTCTGATAGTTTGCATTAAAGCTATTGAACATTTTCTATATAAGTTATAGTTTAAACTTGGTTTCAATTTACAAAGACAAGTTCTTATTGTGAAACATGCAAACTCACAGAAAGGGAGTGGACTGATAATTCTCAGGAGGAAAGGGGTGCGGGGGGTGTAGGGAGAGACTGGACAAAAATCATACACCTATGGATGAGGTCAGTGTGGGGGTAGGTAAGGGTAGAGGGAGGGGTGGGAGCTGGATGGAAGGGAGCTATGGAGGACAAAAAAGAGAAACAAATATAATAATCTGAATAATAAAGATTTAATTAAAAAAAAAAGAAACATGCAAACTCTTATTTCTTCAGGTACACTCCAGTGGGCCGTTCCTTTTTCTCACCTCCGGAAGGTTACTACCACCCTCTGGGAGGGGGCAGGGAGGTTTGGTTTGGCTTTCATCAGTCTGTGAGACCTGCCATGTGGAATATGATGCTCAATATTGATGGTAGGCTGGAACTGTCTTTACCCTTTAGTCTTTTGGCTGCTTTTCTTAATCCTGTCCCATTCCCTGAAGCTAAGTATCCTTCCTCTCTGTTTGTTAGTGTCTGCAACTGCTTTCTACCGGGCTCAGCCTATCATTGAGTTCATGTGTGAGGTTTTAGACATTCAGAATATCAACGAACAGACCAAACCTCTAACAGACTCCCAGCGTGTCAAGTTTACCAAAGAAATCAGAGGTAGGTATTTGCATTCGCATAGTCTTGGAGAGGCCGTTCAGCCTGGTGCAAGGAGCATGGTCTTGGAGTCAGACTCACCTGGGCTTCCATCCCATCCCAGAAAGTTCTATCACTGGGACCTTGGGCAAATTACTTAACCATGTGAGCATTAGATTAACCATCTCTAAGGCAATATAACTTGTGAGATCATTGTATGAATTAAATGCAAATAGAAGTATAAGCTTCTGGCACAATACCTGGCACATATCGGACATACTAACTGATACCCTTACTCACTTAAAAACCTCCATTTTAATAAACTAACACAAGTTTACTTATTTTCCTTTTGGAATTTCTTCTTTTCTTCTTGTTTGTTATTAGCTATATTTTGTCACTAGAATATAAGCTTCATTAACACCAGAATGTAATTGATGCTTAGTAATTATGTATTGAAGTAATAAATTACAGTGGTTACAAATCTTAAGTCATCTGGGTTCTAATATTTTCTGCTTAGCTGAGACTTTTTGCCTATACTTGATGAAAGTGTTCTTGCATCCTTGCAACGTATGTCCTGTACAATGGCATGCCTTTCTGAAGACATTTGAATTTGTTTTTATCACTATGATTTTATTAATACTGATGTTTTAACTTTTTTTTTTTCAACTTCAGGTCTTAAAGTTGAGGTGACTCACTGTGGACAGATGAAGCGAAAATATCGAGTTTGTAATGTAACCAGAAGGCCAGCCAGTCATCAAACGTATGTTAATATATATAACTAGAGGCCTGGTGCACGAAATTTGTGCCCAGGGATTGGGAGAGTCCCTAAGCCTAGACTGCACCCTCTCCAATCAGGGATCCCTCTTGCAATCTGGGACCGCTGGCTCCTAACCACTTGCCTGCCTGCATGCCTGATTGCCTGCTGGCCTGGTTACCCCCAACTGCCCCCTTGCCAGCCTGGCTGCCCCCCAACTGCCCCCCTGCCAGCCTGGGTGCCCCTCAACTGCCCCCCTGCTGGCCTGGTCGCCCTCTAACTGTTCGAAAGGAAGTTGGATGTCTGGAAGATGTCTGGTCACCCAGTCTAATTAGCATATTGCCATTTTATTAGTATATATGATAAAATTACATTTTTGGTAACAGAGGAAGCTACTATCATCATTTGAGGAATTGGTATCTCATATTGTGATTTTTCAAAATCACCAAGATCTTCATGTTTAAGCACCAAAGGTTTAAAAAATGTTTTTAAATTTTTTGATATATATTTCCTGCCTTTAATTCATTTCACCTTTAAACAGATTATGCTAAGCATAGATCAACTTTTACATAATGATGCAGAATGTCATTGTTATAAGCATCATTTATTATACTGTTGTAATTCTCAATGCATGGCCCAAAGGTTCTATTAAGGCCGTAAGTCATAGTTGAAACTTGTTTTCAGTTTACAAGGTTGTGTGGGTTTTTCTCCCTCCTTTTGTACCTAGCTGTCACTTCCTCCAGCTGTCAGTGTATGTGGCATGCCTACAGCGGCACACTCATTTTCACTTTCCTAATCTTATTTTTCTAATCATTCAATTTCTAACTCATTGCAAACTATGCCTTATGAGCAAACATGTACCGAAGTGCTTTTTATATCACCATATGTGCAAGTTTTATTCTTGTAATTTATATCACTATACTCATATTTGACATAAACATAAATGTTGTCTCCTTTAAGTAAACAATATGAACCTAAATATATAAACTTAAAAATAAATAGATAAACTTAACATCATTTTGGTTACTCAGAAGCCTTTTAAAAATTTTACATGTTTTTGCTTATATTCTACTCTGACTTTGTTTTAGATCCATGGTTCTCGGTTTGTAAACTTTAGTGCACATCAAAACTATCTGGAGGCCTTTGGTCTAGATAAAGTTTTTGGGTGATCTCTGATAAAGGGGGTATGTTAATTCAGTCTGATTGAATAACTTCTTTAGTATGAACTAATGTACATGTTATATGAATTTTTTAAGAGTTGTAAAGTGATATTTCCTGTATTCTTCATAATATATCAGTGACCTCATTCTCAAAAAAGTTATCAAAATCTTGTGAAATTACTGTTGAGAATTTTAGCATGTGTTTCAAGAGGAACTGTGTCTTTTTCATTGTTTAATTACTTTACATAACCCTGTAAGAATAATTATACTTACAGACCTATATAATTTTTACATTAAAATTAAAAGCACATAGATTTATTTTTAAAACTTTTTTCAGCCAAAACCAGTTTGGCTCAGTGGATAGATTGTTGGCCTGTGGACTGAGGGGTCCTGGGTTCGATTCCAGTCAGGGGCATGTACCTTGGTTGTGGGCACATCCCTAGTTGCGGGGGGTTGGGGTGCAGGAGACAGCTGATTGATGTTTCTAACTTTCTATCCCTCTCCCTTTTCTGTAAAAAAATCAATCAAATATATTTAAAAAAACTTTTTTAAGGGAATAAACTTTTAATTTTGTTTATATTATTAATTGGACTTTAGAATCTGCAAAAGGCCACCAGTTTTTATTACAACATATTTTTACAGTATAGACTGTGAACCTTTAACAATAATTAAAATGTCATTGTAGCAAGTAATGTTTTCTTTCTCCATTTTGCAATATCAAATAAGATTTACCTCTAAACTGTTTCAAACATGACTTTACTTTCCATAAGTGCACTGATTTTAACCCAGAAATATAAACATCCTTGGATCTACCTGGGGCTTAACAAGCAATGTCCTCCTTTGACATAGATGCCTAATTGCCCTGAAGTGATCAGTGAGATTATATAAACTGAAGTTCTGAATTCAGACCAGGAAAGTTACATGAGTTTTACATAGATCAGGGGTGGGGAACATGCAGCCTGTGAGCTGTAAAAGGCCTGAGAAATCATGTGATCTGGCCCTGTCAAGGCATTAAGGGTGAATTAAACGCTTGACCAAGTATAGCAGCCTAATTTTTAAGTCGGTAATTTCGTATGGCCTGTGAATGATGTTATAAATACCCAAACGGCCGTTGGCTGAAAAAGGTTCCCCACCCCTGATATATGATCCTTACTGCATTGTTACTGTGTGGGGCTGTAACAATGAAGAAAGCAAGATTAAAGTTATTGTGGCCAAGTGCCCTTGCCAATGTGACTCCCTTGCTTGACTGTCATCTGTGCACCAAAAGATCACTCGTTGGATTCCCAATCAGAGCACATACCCAGGTTGGGAGTACAGCATTTCTCTCTCACATGCTCTCCCTCTACCTTCCTCTCTAAATCAATAAAAATATTCTTTTAAAAAAATATTGTGTCAAGTATTTGAGATAATTTTCCCACTAGAAGAGCCAAATACAGAGTCTTTTAAACCATGCTCCCTAGTTTGTTTGTTTATTTATTTAGTAAAGGCCTGGTGCATGAAATTCATGCACTCGGGGGAGGAGGGGTCCCTCAGCCAGGCCTGTGCCCTCTTGCATGCAGTCCAGGAGCTCTTGGGGGATGTCATGTGGAGCCGGCCTAAGCCGGCAGTCGGACATCCTTAGCACTGCTGCAGAGGTGAGAGAGGCTCTCGTCACTGCAGTTGTGCTCCTCAGCTGTGAGCCAGGTTTCTGGCTGAGCGGTGCTCCCCCTGTGGGAGTGCACTGACCACCAGGGGGGCAGCTCCTGCATTGAGCGTCTGCCTCCTGGTGGTCGGTGTGCGTCATAGTGACCAGTCCTTCTGCCATTTGTCAATTTGCATATTAGCCTTTTATTATATAGGAAGATTTTATTGATTTCAGAGAGGAAGGGAGATAGAAACATAAATAATGGCAGAGAACCATTGATCAGCTGCCTCCTGCTCGTCCCCCACTGGAGAAAGAGCCTGCAACCTGGCATGTGCCCTGACTGGGAATGAAACTATGACCTCCTGGTTTCGTAGGTCGCTGCTCAATTACTGAGCCACACCGGATGGGCCATTCTCCCCAGTTTATACCAAATATGCTAGCTTAGTTTCAATTTCATGTATTGATTCTTGTTGCCTCCAAATCTACATACATTTGTTGGTTTGGGGATCTGAAAATGTGGGCCCAATAACTATGCTACAATCCTTTCATAAAAACATTCTCCTAAGCAAACAAAATTCCTATCTACAAGAAGCTACCATCAGATTGTGTCTGTAGGTGTTAACTGACCTCTCAGGAGTCTATGTAATTTCTGATTCTGCAGCTTCTTCTTGTTTTACGTTCTTTTAAAACTTTAATTAAATTATTTTCTCATTTTAGCTTTAAGAAAACATGGAAAATTCCAGCATAATCACAGATGCGTTTAATACTAAAATAACTTTGGTGAAAATATTCAAATAAAGATTGACCTTTGTGTTTAAGTGACTGATCAAGGTAGAAATGTTAGTACGTAGATTTTTGTTTGTTTGCTTGTTTCAGAAAAAAGAACTTGAAATTTCTGAAAAGAAATGTCTCTTGTAGTTTTCCTTTACAGCTAGAAAACGGTCAAGCCATGGAATGTACTGTAGCTCAATATTTTAAGCAAAAGTATAGTCTTCAGCTGAAATATCCCCATCTTCCCTGTCTCCAAGTGGGACAAGAACAAAAGCATACGTACTTGCCACTTGAGGTAAGCTAAATTTCCTTCTGCCAATCTGCCAATGTCTTGAATGAGTTAAAAATAAATACAAATAAAAGTCATGTCTAAATGAGCAGTAGAATTTAGTATTGATTTCTGGGATAGTTTGGACTGACTAACAGAATTTTCATTTAGGGGAAAATGGAGGATGTAACGTATAGTTTGGCAAAGGCTTAAGGTATAGAAGCCCATTACACAAACGAAATTTCTCTTTGCCTCTTGGCAGGTCTGTAATATAGTGGCTGGACAGCGATGTATAAAGAAACTTACAGACAATCAGACTTCCACGATGATCAAAGCCACAGCAAGATCTGCTCCTGACCGGCAGGAAGAAATCAGTAGACTGGTCAGTAAGGCATGGTCTTTAAGATAAACTAGCTTTAACATGAAAAGTAGAAAAACTCCTGATGGGACACAGTTACTCTTTGGTTTTTATATATGCAGGCTTTCCTGTTCTCTAGGTGAAGAGTAACAGCATGGTGGGTGGACCTGATCCATACCTTAAAGAATTTGGTATTGTTGTCCACAATGAAATGACAGAGCTCACAGGCCGGGTCCTTCCAGCACCGATGCTACAGTATGGAGGCCGGGTAAGCTTTTTCTCTTATTCAGCAAGCTTCTTCCAATAACCAGTCAAAAAGAGAATAATTGAGGACTTTTTCTACAAGCCACAGTGAATTTACCCATAGTGTTGCTTATGATTGCTCTTTGTCTTTTGGCTAATACCAAATAGAGTTCTGTTTGTCCCCTCATCAATATTTAAATGGCCTTAGATTGTAATGTCTTTTCTCTTTTCTTTTGTTTCTTTTTTTGTTTTGTTTTGTTTTTAAAGAATAAAACAGTAGCCACACCCAACCAGGGTGTCTGGGACATGCGAGGAAAGCAGTTTTATGCTGGCATTGAAATTAAAGTTTGGGCAGTTGCTTGTTTTGCGCCTCAGAAACAATGTAGGGAAGATTTACTAAAGTGAGTATCTTCATATTTTCAGCTTAGTAATATCCCTTCCAGATATGAAAACACCATCTTTCTGTGAATGTGCTGTGTGCACTGGCACTAAATCCCTGCCTCCTATAGTGGCACCATCTGGCTATAGGAAAAACACCTTGTATTATAGTAAATTGCCAATTTGGGAATTGCATTAAGAATCTGACTCAGCTTCCTTACATTTAGAGCAGAAATTTGTGACTAACAAGGTTGAAGCAGTGCCGGTTGGCAATTCTTAGGTTCTCAGTGAAGCTTCCTTTGATATTAATTGTATCTTTTCAGCTAAGATAAAAATGAGTTCATTTTGAATCATTCTGATTTACTAGCAAGCATGTTTTACTGAAGGGTCACTGACTAAGATCTCTGGTTCATGTCATACACATTCAGGTATCAACATAAAGGAAGTTAGAGAGAAGGGTGGAGAAATCAAGGCAGGAAAAGGGAACCAGGATGAAAGGAATCCTACAGAATATTGGCAAATATTGCATAAAAGAAATTATTCTGAAAACTTTATACTAGAGTGAAGTAATTTCTTAAATCTAAAGTTTAAAATTTCATGAGTTTTTCTTTTCTGAAGTGATGATTTCTTTTCATATTGTATTGATTCAGTCTGTTACTAGTTTGATTGTAGTCCTAAATGCACTGATTGTGTAACAGTGTGTATCTGTGATCTGAATGGAATACAAGCTTACTCAACTATTCTCTTAGCATGCTTACCAAAATACACATTACCTGAAATTTTGGCTTTGTTTTTCTTCAGTCCAAAATTACTGACTGGAATGTTTAAAAAAAATAAAATATCTTTAGGCAAAAATGTTATTCTAGTTTCTGCGGCCTAACTGAGGCATAATTATTTACAAATTTAAATGATAATCTGATAGTTTAATAATACAGATTCTTCTGCATTGCAAAATGATAATCTGATAGCTTAACAATACAACTGCCAGTCTAATTTTTGCAACCAGCTAAAGATTTTTGTTGTTGTTTATTTGTTTGTGTCTCATTTTTGGCTAAGAATTTGCAGAACTGAAACAAGTATCATAGAGGGAAATAGATGTTTCTGAAATGAAAGCACTGTGCCACTGGTTCTGTTTTAACAGGAGTTTCACTGACCAGCTCCGTAAAATCTCTAAGGATGCAGGAATGCCCATCCAGGGTCAGCCATGTTTCTGCAAGTATGCACAAGGTGCAGACAGCGTGGAGCCCATGTTTAAACATCTGAAAATGACATATGTGGGCCTACAGCTAATAGTGGTGATCTTGCCTGGGAAGACGCCGGTATATGGTATGGACTCCTTTAATGCTGAATGAAGGATGATTTCAGTAGTAGGTGTAACAGTCAGGATAAGCTAGGTTGTGCTTTAGTCACAAACAACCCCGGACTCTTAGGGTCTCCAAGCAGCAAAGGTCTACTTTTTGCTGCTGCTGTGTGATCGTTGAGGGTAGACTGCAGCCGTGGCTCCATATCATTGTATCATTTCCACTCTGGAACCCAGGTTGGCCGAGCAGTTACCGTTTGTAATGTTGCTGGCTCCATGGCACAGAGAAAAGAGAGCTCTGGAGGGTTCTTAACATCTGCAGCTTCTTGGCCACAACCAGCTGCATTGGCCCACCCAACCCGTGTGAGGCAAATGGGAACGGGGCCAGGAAATACAGGGGGCTGGGGCATGCAGTGAAATTCTATCCTAGCCCCAAAGCAGGAAGAACTGGAATGTTGGTTAAAAACACGGAGGAATATCAGAGTGGGAAAGAGGAGGTGTTTCGTGTGTATTTGTTGTAAGAAGAATGATATAAAATGTCTATTATCTAAGTAAAGCATTTGGGAACTATAGACCAGCTGTTTGAACTTTATTAAATGTCTTTGAATTCGTTTCTTTTGTTACCTTCAGTTTTTCTCTAATGTTTAGGGGAGGGGAGGGAAGAGGGAAGATTGGATGGAGGAGGAAAAAACTCAAAGGGCTGGTATGTGTATAGTGAGAGGGAGGAGCTAGGGCGATTGATTCCTTTGCCAGGTTAGTCCTGTGGGATAAAGAACCTCACAGGACTGAGTGGTGGCAGCAGCATCGTAGAAGAAAGAAAGTAGGCTGGTTTAAAAGCCTTTGGGAGTGAAGGAAAGGGGTGGGGAATGGCCTATCCAAACTGAAAAGAAATATTGCCCTGGGGGTTTAGCAAATGAAAACACCACACATGAGAAGTGTCTAGCACAGGGTACAGTATGTAGGAGGCACCCTCTAAATGTCAGGGTGTGGATTTTCCCCCTTTACTCTTGGTAATTGACAGAATCTGTAAACATTTTTAAAAATCAATCAATGAACTTGTTTTCGTAGCGGAGGTGAAGCGTGTTGGAGACACCCTCCTGGGCATGGCCACGCAGTGTGTCCAGGTAAAAAATGTAGTGAAGACCTCACCCCAGACCCTTTCCAACCTTTGCCTGAAGATCAATGCAAAGCTGGGAGGAATTAACAACGTGCTTGTACCTCATCAAAGGTAAGGTTCTGAACTCTATGTTTTCCCACTTTTTAAAACTAAGATCTAGCGTTTACTTTACAGCAAAGCATACAAATCTCAAATATGCATCTCGATTGCATTTTCTTTTTATAATTATTTTTTAAACTTTATTTATTTATTTATTTATTTATTTATTTATTTATTTTAGAGAGAGAGGAAGGGGAAAAAGAGAAAGAGGAGACATTGATTTGTTGTTCCACTTATTTATGCACTCATTGGTTAATTCTTTTCTTTTTTTTTGTTTTTGATAATCCTCCTCTGAGAATATTTTTCCCATTGATTGTTAGAGAGAAGTGGAAGTTGTGAGGAAGGGAGGGGAAGAGAGGAGAGAAAGAGAAGCATCGACGTGAGAAAGACATTGATTGGTTGCCTTCTGCAGGGATTGAACCTGCAACCCAGGTATGTGCCCTTGCCAGAGAACACAACCTGTGAGCCTTCCATCCGCAGGCTGACACTCTACCACTGAGCCACGCCAGCCAGGGCATGGGTCCTCTATTAATTCTTTCCTTCCTACTGTGACAGAAGAGCCATGTTGATTTCTGCGGTCAGTTCAGATTCACTGTACTGGGTGGCACTGCTACTCAGTGGGCCTTGGAGTTAGTTCTCTTCCAATGGGCATAAGTCTTTATTCTCTCTTATTAGAATACTAGAGGCCCGGTGCACAAAATCCGTGTACTTGGGGGGTGGGTCTCCCTCAGCCCGGCCTGCACCCTCTCGGGGAGCGGGCCTAAGCCATCAGTTGGACATCCTTAGTGCTGCCTTGGAGGCAGGAGAGGCTCCCGCTATCGCCACTGCGCTCATCAGCTGTGAGCCCAGCTCAGGGCTTCTGGTTGAGCAGCTCTCCCGCTATGGGAGCACACTGACCACCAGGGGGCAGCTCCTGCATTGAGCGTCTGCCCCGTAGTGGTCAGTGTGCATCATAGTGACCTGTCCTTCCGCTGTTCAGTCGATTTGCATATTACCTTTTATTATATAGGATATCTGTGATTGTATTGGTGAGCTTGCTAACCCCAAACATTTTCACCTGTATATCTGAGTGGCAATGTGTCTTTAAATCTGAGCAGGCCATCAGTGTTCCAGCAGCCCGTCATCTTCCTGGGGGCAGATGTCACCCATCCCCCTGCAGGGGACGGGAAGAAGCCTTCCATCGCGGCTGTCGTTGGCAGCATGGACGGCCACCCCAGCCGGTACTGTGCCACAGTCCGGGTGCAGACCTCCCGCCAGGAGGTCTCCCAGGAGCTCCTCTATAGTCAGGAGGTGATCCAGGACCTCACCAACATGGTTCGAGAGCTGCTGATCCAGTTCTACAAGTCCACACGCTTCAAACCGACACGGATCATCTATTACCGTGGAGGGGTGTCCGAGGGACAGATGAAGCAGGTACTCTCATTATCCCGTACTTGCCCTTCGGGGCTTGGAGGTGTAGGACCAAGCCCCCTTTCATCTGCCACTCTGAGTAAATCAGACCTGAGAGACACTAGGTGAGTTCTCAACTCAGTGTCATTCTATTTGTAACTCCCAGGTAGCTTGGCCAGAACTAATAGCAATTCGCAAGGCTTGTATTAGCTTGGAAGAAGATTACCGGCCAGGAATAACCTACATTGTGGTACAGAAAAGACACCACACACGACTCTTCTGTGCGGATAAAGCAGAAAGGGTAAGAAAACAGAGGATGACCTTTATTATCTGGTACAAGTAAATGTGTTTTTTGAGTGAACATCCAGACAATTTTTTTCTAAAAGGAACAGTGCCTAATAAATAATAACTGAATAAATGTACTAATTACAGCTCATCGTAGATGACCAATTCTGAAGGTTACAGGTTTCAAGACTGAATGTATTTCTTGCATGTAGAGTTTTTAGAGGGGAGGTCAGAATCATGCAGGGTCCACTAGGGTGATAAAGGCAACTTTCAAAGGGCAGGCTGATCCATCTGGATTTGATTTGGATTTGCTACCTATTGCTGCCAGTGCCTGAGGTTCCAGGGTACAAAGAAGAATTTCTCTTCTAAATGATTTTATGTCATTGTAGGGGATTCATAGGGTACAAACTTTGAACATTTATGATATCACACTAACCATGGGCAGGTTACTTAACTTCTCTAAGCCATAATGTTCTCAAATGTAAAATCTATTAAGAACAATGCTTGGCCCAGCTGGCCTGGCTCAATGGTTGAGCATCAACCTATGAACCAGGAGGTCACGGTTCGATTCCCGGCCAGGGCATATGCCTAGATTGTGGGTTCTATCTCCAGTGTGGGTTTTTCAGAAAGCAGCTGATCAATAATTCTCTCTCATCATTAATGTTTCTATCTCTCCCTCTCCCTGCCTCTCTAAAATCAATAAAAATATATTTAAGAAGAACAATACCTATATCACAGGGTTGTTGTAATGATTAAATTAATAAATGATGTTGACATCTGGTACAGTTCCCAGCACTTGATAAAAGGCATTTTGTGCAATGTATCTATGTATGATCTTTTCTTTATGTGTAAGCCAGGTAAGCACATGATATTGGAGACTTTGCTTCTGCAATATTTTTATGACACTTCTTCATCTTTTCCAGGTCCTCCCTGATCCAACCCCAGGGAGACCATTTCTCTCTGCTGCCTAATGATGTGATCTTGTGGGTCACTCCCACTATTTTCTAGTATGCCCTTAAGTTTTTGCTTTTAATCCAAGGCTGTTTGTGCTTTCTAAATCATTAAAGAACTAAGGTTTTCTCCTTGGGGCTCCTTTGCCCAAACCCTGACTCGGTAGTACTTCTTAGATTCTGCTAATACACATTTCCTGGACACTTGCCCAAGCTCTGGGCACATCCTGCCAACTCCTCCTTAACTGCATTATCACCTCTTCATCCCTCTGTCAACTTGCTATATCCATGTAGCTTTTGGACTTGGATTATCTTTCTGAAACCACAAGCTATGTGACAGGTTTGCTCTTTACTATCCAGTGTCACTCCTAACCTTTCAAGATTGACAATCCCAGTCCTAGGTCTACTTGGCACCCCTGACCTAATCAACATCTTCACTCCTCTGAACCTGCCTCTCACCGATTTCCAGTTCTGAACCAGTCCACTTGCCCATTTTCTTTGCTTCTACTCTTAGGCTGATGGAGATTGCTGAAGAAGAGTCCATTGTTTAATGATGATGTGTATTATGCAAATTCATAGTAGCATATCTCAGCCAGGCCTTTGAGGCTGCATTTTTTTCAATTATGTTATTCCCCATTGTATCTGTTCCAAACTTTCGGATTCTTCTCAGCTCTCCTACTCTTTATTGCCAACAATTCATATTGCCCACGATAGAACAATCCCTCGGAAAATTAAAAATCTAAAAGGCATGCGTTTTCTTGGCATTCCATCCTCTACTTTCAAATTTAGTTAAATTTTCTCTTATGGATTATAATCCTTCCTCACATCTTATCCTACCTTATCTCCTTCCTCACATTTTACTAACAATGTGAGGGATCTCTCCACCTAAGCTTTTCTTACCCTGCTTATGCTTTTTTCCTAATCCTTCTGCTCTCTCCAGCCTCACTTTATTACTCATCCTTTATTTTTCAAAAGTTTGTCATCTTCTCCATTAGTTTACTTCCTTCTCCTCACCCTCTAAACCTTCTCAACTTTTCCTTCGTCACCCGAAGAAACTTCTCTCTGCTTCTCGCGCAGTCTACCTGCCACCTTCTCTTTCCTTCCATTCATGACCAACTTTTCAGAGAAAATGATTTGACTTTCTCTCTGTACCTCCTCACGTCATTTCAGTTCCCTGTAGCTTGGCTTCAACTTCAGTGATGCCACGGAGGTGGCTCTCTCCATGACTTGCTCATTTTAAATTCAGGGACATCCCACACTGACCTCTTTGCGGCATTGACAGTGATTGCCTTCTTGGGCCAGGTTCACTACCCATCACCTCTCATCAGGCTTTCTTTGACTCTTCTACCTCCTCTGTCCATCAAATGCTGATGCTTCCTGGCATTTCACACTTCTCCTTTTTCTCCGTTTCAGCTCTCTTTAGTCTCTCTCACGTCTCTGGATTCCCTTACTTGCTTATCATTTCCTGAATCTGTATTTCCAGCCCCAAACTTTTCTCTGGAGCTCCCAACTGGCACTTCCAGTTATCTAACAGACGGATTTGCTTAGATGCCCTATAGGCATAGTGTCAGTCAAGATCCGAGAGGCCATGCAAAAAACTCCACAAAGTCATGGTGGCTTACAAAGATTTATTTCTTTTGCTCATGTTACACATTCACTGTGATTCTGTAGCAAGCAGCTGTGACCCCATTGTCCTCCCTT
>PVJN01046204.1:0-16541 GCA_004026805.1 Lasiurus borealis
AGAACCGCTGCTCTAGACGTGCAGTCAAAGTAGAGTTTCAGTCCACAAAGGGAGGCCAAATCATTCCCTGACTCTGCCTTCCAGGATGCAGATAAATACACCACAGACATACTTAATGAGGAGCAAAACCATTTACTATCTGCCATTCCCTCAAAGGTAACTCCAAACATGTGCTGCTAAAATTGCTTCTTTTCTAAGTAAAACACTAACTTACAATATATGCATTTTATTATTAGGGAAGTACAACATTCTATCATCCACTTTCAACCACCAATGACAAGACTATTCTTTCCAGGAATACATTTATAACCACTATTTTACTTGCTTTGTTATTATATGGATTTAAGAAAACAGGAAATTTTCTAGCATTTTGACAACTATTTGTCATAAATATTTGAGATATATGAAAAACTTATTTTAGTAAAGAATATATACAAAATTTCCTGGCATTTTGCTAGAAAAAGTAAAGGCATTAACTGTTTACCTCATTTTTATTTATACTTTTCTAAAGAAAAGCTAGTGAGAGAAACTACCCTATCATCAGGTTGCTGTATTTGCCAGAGAAAAGACCAAACCTGGGAGAGAAGGTTTATTATAAGTCAAGAGGGAAGAACACTCAGAATCAGATGAATGGAATACTGAGGTCATATCTTTGATTTTATTGAGTTGTACAGTTGAAACCTGTACCCCAATAAATTGAATAAAACAAGAAATATATTGTAAACTGTGAGTACATCCATACACAGGCATGTACGTAAACCCATTCTTATTAGAGAATACATTAAAAATTTTTTCTAACTTGCAAAAATAGTAAAAAGAACAGGGGATATAAGGAAATCATATGTTTACTGCAAATGTGGTATAACTATTACTTGTTTTTATTGGTAGATCAGTAATTTGTTCACAATATAAGTGAGAAAGAAAAAAAACTAAGTTTCCTAAACATGAATGTTCATTTGAATGATTTTAAGTAAAAATATAAAAATTTTGTTTGATCTTGTGTTCATTAGCAATACATCATTATTGGATGATTCAGACTTTAGAGGGAGTCAAATCAGGGTGTGAATTCTGACAACTACTAGCTTTATGAATTTGACCAATTATTAATTTTCCAGATGTTGTGTTTCCTCATCTGAAGAGTACAACTAATTTGTCAGGCTATTATAAATATTTGAGATAAATATTTGGGATATGCCTTAGAATAGATGATCATTAAGCAGTAATTAAAATATGAAAGAAAACTAATGCATAGAGAATTGATGTAGGTATATAATCTGCCCAAGTGAAGATTATAACTTTGGGTCTCAGTATCAATAACCAACTTCTATTTCACTTACATATTAAATAACTATGAATTGTAACCCTCCCTTCCATAACACTTGGGAAAAGGACAAAGACAGCAATAAAACACAAATATTCCCTTAAAATAACATACTGCATATAGAAATAACACTTGGAGAGGGAAAGAACAATACCACCTTCTATTCACTTAATGCTGGTTTTTCCTCATACTATCATAGCACTTATTGTTACTAAGGTATTATAGACTTGCTTTTCTACATTAAAGCCCCTTAGTCACCGAATGTAACAGGATACTTTAGCTAAAGATCCAGGGCCATAAACCTTGTTCAGTGCAATAAGAGCATTTTAATAATATTCTAACTTTGGAATGTAGTTATAAAGATTGATGGCCCTTATGTACTACTTACAAACAAAAATTGCTCTTATGTAATCTTAAAGATATAAATAATACAGTACTTGAAAACGTGTAAATAATTTCACATTCTGCTAGTCTATTTTACATACCTGAGAATTTTTTTAGGAATCTGTGATGGAGAAGAATAACTCCTTTTCTTCTTTTCCTCTGAGACCTGTAGTAACCCATCCTGTGTTCCACCCTTCTCCATGATTGCTGACTGGCCTGCTCTGGCCTTACTTTGATCTATACTGAGCTGGCCATTGGCAGGGTCACACTTGTACATGAAAATGACGGTTGGCTTCTCACTGGATTCTCCTTTTGTCTCTGTAAACCAGTGTTGGTGCTGAACTGGAGGAGGGGGCAGCATGTGGATGACTGTGCCATCCAGACCCACCAGTTTCCCTTTCTCTCGTTCTTTCTCTTTGTCATCGTCCTCATCTGTTTTCCGACGACGAAAGAAACTTTTAAATGATATCCAGCGTTTAGGTTTTACATCAGCTGCCCGCCTGCTGCCTTCAGAGTGCAAAACGGATTCAGCTTCTGTTGACCTGGTAGGGCTGGTTGGCTTGGTCCAGTTGGTGAAATGCTTCTGCAATAGGTTACTTGCATGGTAAGGGGAGGACGTAGAACGTGGTGGAGGAAAAGGAGGTGATGGCTCACTATGGGGATTAATCACTAACTTGGAGGGAGAGGTTGTGACTTGCTTTGCCAGTGGATCTTTCTGTACTTTAGTGGTAAGATTTTCTGTGGTCTGAGGTGCTTCATGCTCACCACTGGACTGAGATGGAAAGATAGATTTTGGCCGGACTGGTGTACTTTTAGCAACATCAACCTCTGGAGGAATTACATAAAGCTCTTCCACACTGCAAGTTTTAAGGCCTGACTGGGATATTTCTGGAGGGGACTGTGGGGGTTGGATAGAAGCCACAATTTGAGAAAGCACTATGCTTGCTTTCTCCTTGTTGCTGCTGCCACTGCCCACCATTTGAGACTCCTGAGTGCCTTCTGTTCTGGCAACAGGTTCTTGAGTGGTTCTCTGCATCTTAATTGGGGAGCTGTGACTGGAACTACAGCTTCTCTGTGGGGAAGACAGACCTCTGTTAAGACAGCTGTTGAACTCCTGGACCTTCTGAGCCACTGAGCCTCTTTTACATTCTGTGCTATTTGAAAACCCTTTAGCTTGGGTACAGTCAGTGTGGTTGCCAGTGGTGCCATCAGACACTTTGCTTGAAGTTTCTATTTCTTCATAAGTATGGCTTATCATACTTGTGTTTTTTTCCTTCATTGAAAATTCTCCACTTGTTCCAAGAAAACTTTTATAAATGGCTAGATTGTCATATGCATTTGGATTAATTACAATGGGAACTTTGATAGCATTTTTGGAACTCCGAGCATAAGTTGGCTCATCATGAATGATAATGGGAAAAGGGGGCATACCAGCATTGTTATAACTATTAAATTTTATTTCAGACAAATTAGGTGACTTAACAGGGATGGTTTTAGAGGAAACATTTGCAGCAATGGGTGAAGTAGGTGCTGATTTGTGACAGTTTTTCCTTGGAGGGACATTTGATCCAGTTCCGCCACTAATTAATTCCACCTTAGGTATCTTTTGTCGTGGACTGGTACTGGATGTCCATACTTCCTGGTATCGAATTGCACTGGATTTTTGGAAATGGGCACTTATTTGTCCTGATGTTGATATAGGTGATGTCACTGGAGAGTTTGGAGTAGAAGATGAGCTTTTTGTCTTGGGGCTGTGAATAGGGCCCTCGAGGTGCTCACTAGCCATCGCTGCTGACACATCTACAACAGTATATGGCTTGCACAACGGCTGCTCAAGGTTCACTATGCGGTAAGGCTTTGCTTGCTCTTGTACAGGAATGAGGTTTATGATTACTGCTTGCCCAGCAGTATCTGTAGAGGCTTTTCTTTCTTGCTTCTCAGTTTGTACAGCAATCTTGCCATCTTTCTCTTCTAATCGGAGTGCAAGAACTGCTTTGTGTGTCTCTGGAACTTTATCTGAGCCTTTCGATGCTTGTGATGAATCCTCTTGATAGTTACCAGAGAGACTTTCATAATTGGGCTCACTTTCCGTCATGTCCTTAGAATCAACTTGGGTACCAGAAGATAGTCCCCCATTACAGATCTTCTGGGATAAACTACTCGCTGTCTCAGAATGTGATTCTTCTGTTAAAGAAGAATCTGGTGATGTGGAGTCAGATGATGCCATGCTCTGAATGCTTCCTGGTCCATAGGAGACCACAGAATTCTCTTCATAACCATTCAGGATTTCATCGTAACTGTCATCATAGTCCACAGCACAGATTCTCTGCAAAGACTTATTTCGCAGAGGAACAGTATTCCATTTTTTGTCCACAAAGAATCTAACAGGTGACAAAGTGTTTGCCCTAAAGTTAGCGAATCGAGGTTGCCCTCTCATACGAATCTCCATGGCCAACAGCTCTTCATCACTTTCATCCCAGCTTTCATGTTCCTCTTCCATGTTACTGAAAAGTACATCTTCCTCACACTCCTCTCCACTAGAAAACTCTGGGTAACAGAACTGGCCCCCTTCATTACTAAATACTTCTGTGCTCCCACTCAGAATAACATGCTTGTCCTGAGTATCCTTTATCCCGCCCATCATGCAACTTGGTGGAAGCTTTCTTTCCAATGATCGTTTATAGCAATCATTTATTCTTCCTAAGAACATTTCTTTGGCATTTGTTTCATTTACTCTTATCTGAGGAGTAGTATCCAAGCCTGCTATCTCCTTCAACATTTCAGTTAGTCCATTATTGTTATTTGATATCTTCTTTGCACTGTCATTATTGCCAAAATGTTTAGAAACATGGCTAACTCCTTCAATATCATCTTCATTATTATTATTATTGAGTGGTTTCTGATTCAAGGCTGTCGTATTTCGGTTCCTCTCTATAATGACAGGTATGTTCTCACAGTGTCCTTGGATGTTAAGCTCACCATATACACTTTGCCCATCTGTCACCATCATAGTGGGCTTCACAGCTATCGTGGGTTTTTTAGCAACAGGAGGCCGGAAATTTGCAGTGTTCCTTATATGGTGGTTGTTACTGTGATTGGCATTAGTTTTCACATGGCTGTGGGTGATGGCTGTCTTCTCAGGGTCAGGAGGGAGCTTGTGCAAGCTTTTAGGTTTAAAGCAATTCTTGCATTCACCAGGTTTCCAAATGTGCTCAGTAAAGGTGTTACAGGCAGACATTTTAGAAAATAGAACTTCACATACAATGCTTCCCTTTTAGCTGTATCTAGCAGTTTGTGATCTGTAGGGGGAAAAAAAGAAGAAAATATGAGGCTTTTCATGATGAATAATTTGAAAAAATTGGCTCTGGTCCTTAAATTGAAAGATTGAGAGGAAAAACTAATAAACCCCTTTTAGTCAATGAGCATTTTGGAAAGTTAGTTATTAAACTATAATTTTATGCACTCTTATCGAACCATTTGTTTGATGTCTCTGTAGCAATGATACTCTGACTTTCCCCTCCTGGAAAGGCCTTTCAAACAGCTATCCAACATATCTGACACTTCTTAAGTCTATTGTGGGTTCCTTTTCTACTACTGATTCCTTTACATTTGGGATATCTTTTAGACTCCTCAAACTCAATGCATTAAAACCTAACCCTCTGGTTATCACTTTTCTCAACTTTAAGAAACAATTCTATTCTAACCAGCCCACTTCTACCCCCAAGGCCACCTTCTTCCTCTGTCTTTTATTCTAGTATAATTAATGCTAACCACCTAGATAGCTAAACTTCAACCTTCAGATCATTTTTGACACCAAACCCCTCACTTCTTCTTCTTCTTCTTTTTTACAGAGAGGAAAGGAGAGGGATAGAGAGTTAGAAACATCAATCAGCTGCCTCTTGCACGCTCCCTACTGGGGATGTGCCCACAACCAAGGTACATGCCCTTAACCAGAATCGAACTTGTGACCTTTCAGTCCGCAGACTGATGCTCTGTCCACTGAGCCAAACCAGTTTGGGCCACACCCCTCACTTCTAACACACAACCTAACTCGTTAAATTAGTCTTCCCAATTTCATCTATTAAATTTCACTAGAACTTATTCTTGATATTACCAAACACTGAGTAGTTATTTTGCAAAGATTCCTGCAATAGGCTGTTACTGATCTTCATGTCTGTAGTCTCACCCCATTCCTATCTAACCTCTCTACTCTTGTTATTAAAACTGTGGTCCTCAGTCAAGTAGCATTAGCCTCAACTTGGAGCTTATTAGGTAGTATCTTAGACCTACTGAATCAAAATTTTAATGATATTCTCAGGTGATTTCACTGTTCTATACTACTATTGGATTTAACTTTCTAAAATGATACTGTTATCATCTTTTTACCTAGCTTAACTATTCTGTGGCTCAATCTTACCGACTGCATTGACTACAAAAATCTCAGAGTGCAGACTAGAGTTTGCTAACTAAATAAGAACCACCTGGGAAATCACCCTAGTCATATCTAGTCCATCACTGAGGGATGAGACTGGGAATCTGATTTTTTAAGTAAGTTCTCCAGGCAACTCTGTGTGTATTAGAACCTCTAATTATTAGATGGAATACAAACCAGTTAGACTGTCTCCTTTCTAGCCTTACATCTTCAAAATTAAAAAGAGGAGGAAAAAAATGGCGGAGGAAGAGACAGAAGTATCTAGAGCCTTGTCCTGGAGCAGACAGAAAGAAC
This sequence comes from Lasiurus borealis, assembly GCA_004026805.1. Taxonomy (NCBI): domain Eukaryota; kingdom Metazoa; phylum Chordata; class Mammalia; order Chiroptera; family Vespertilionidae; genus Lasiurus; species Lasiurus borealis. The sequence continues at coordinate 6,432 of PVJN01046204.1, forward strand.
AGCTGAGGGTCACAAGGGCAGTGTTTGTTGGCGAGTTAAAGGACAGCTATATTCCAGAAGAAGGTGGGGGACTGCTGGACGAGGCTCTCCTGACTGGGTAGCCTACACTGTTGCTGGGTTACCTCCCAGAGCCACCAGCTCGGATGTGGAGACGGCGCCATCTTGAGCGGGAAGGTGGATGTATTGGAAGCCTGAAAATCTAAAACTACAGCACCAACTGGACATCTGTGAACCCCAGAACACTGGTCCCCAATTGGCGTAAACACTTGGATTCAGACCAGCTCTACACTCCTCCATGGAAAGGTCGGATTCTGCTTGGGATAAGGTGAGGTCTCAGGACAGAGAAAAACACGTGAAGCAGGAGCTGCAGGATAGGCGGAAGTCTGCACTTAGTTAAATCTGTGGCTGCTGGAGCAGGCAAGATCCATGAATGTGGAAGGGGGTCTCAGAGCTGCTAACAGACTAAAAAGCAACCCATTTTGATCTGATGCATAAGGACAGACTGGGAGTTTTAAAAGTATGCCAGAAGCTTGGACATGATAGAGAAAAGAGGAATGCGCACACTTGCGCACATCTCTAGAGTTTGCACACTTGCACTTTTTCCTCTTCAGATCCTTGCTTCTGATTGCTGAGCACAATACATAGGATCACCCAGTTGGGGACACCCTAGGAGACTCCTGGGAAAAGTTGTTTTTTTGGAACCTAGAGATAAGAGTGGAGAGTGATCATCGCAGAACCAGCTCTGGGGCAGCTCACACCCACAAACCAGTATTGAGTGCCACAGGGAAAGCAGGATCTAAGCACAGGCTAGAGAGAACCTATAGACACAGAGGTAAATCCAGAAACACTGCCACCCAGGGGCTGAATCATAAATTGACTCTTATGTAATCACAAATAAAGGAATAAAGAAATTAATATACGCAGCCTGCTTAAAAATCAGGACTGGCTTACAACAACACTGAGGAGCAATGGAATTCAGGGAATTGCAATACTGTCCTGACTGGAAAACAGGCATGACAAAGAGAACAATAGAGGAAGTGAATGACCTTCACTACTAGAGATGCTATTTTTTAATTTATTTTTATTTTTTTCATCTTTTATTTAAGAAACTATTTTTTTCTCACTTGATTTTACCTTTTTAATTATTATATTTATATTTTTATTTTTAATCAGTATTATTACTACTACTATTTTACCTTTTTATAAAAAAGTCTCATTTTATTTTTATTTTACTTTGGGATTGGTATTCTACATTCTATTTTCACCTTTCCTTTAGCATCATTTTACTCTATCTCAACTCTACCTTTATGCCATCACTCCCTTCCTAACTTTATTCCTTTTTTTGTCCTGTTTTCTTACCCCTTTCCTACTTTAGATTATCCCTATTCTTTTCTTTTACCACCTATTAAAATTTCACCCTACTTATATATCTAATTTCCAATCCCCTGCTCCAAGTCCATATACACCTCTCTCTCTTCTCTGTCTTCACTATCCAAAAAAGTTGTTTTTCTCTCTGTCCTTTTGTTGTTTGCTTGAATGTTGATTATATTGATTTTTTTTTGTGAGATTGTTTTGCTTATTAATTTTTTTGTTTGCTTTGTTTTTATTTATTTTTTGCTTCTGTTTCCCTCGCCTTGTTTGATATTAATTATTGTTTGTAGTTTATATTAATCTCTAGGTACTTGGTGCTGGCATTTGTTGGGAACAATGGCTGTTTTATTAAAGTTTTCTCCCAATATATATAGTTTGCTCCCCTTCTCTTTCTTTTCTCTCTTACTTTTTTATTCTTCCTCCCAATTTCATTTTGGCATTCCTCTCTTCCCCTTTTTTTTCTTTATTCTTCTTTCTCTCCACCATGGGGAGACAAAGAAACAGCCTGCATATGCATGAAAAGCAAGCATCACCACAAAAGGAAGTAAACAAAATGGAGGCAAGCAGCCTCTCAGAGAAAGAATTCAGATAAATGGTCATGAGGTGGATGAAAAGAATGGAAGACAATAACAATAAGAACCAAGAGGAAATGAAGAAGAACCAAGAAAAAATGAAAAAAGACCTCTCTGATGTACAGAACTCAATAGAAAGCATAAAAAGTAGACTAGAAGAAGCAGAGGGCCACATCAGTGAGCAGAAGACAAGGTAGAAAAAAATACCCAACTATAGCAGCTTCTAGAAAAAAAAAATTAAAAAGCAGGAGGAGAGATAAGGGAACTTAGGGACAACATGAAACACAACAAAATCTGCATTATAGGGGTTCCAGAAGGAGAAGAAACTGAGCAAGGAATAGAAAACCTGTTCAAAGAAATAATGACAGAAAACTTTCCTGATATAGGGAAGAAAAAGTCCACACAAATCCAAGAAGCTAACAAATTCCCAAGCAAAATGAATCCCAAAAGAATGATGTCAAGGCACATTATAATTAAATTGTCAAAAACCTATGACAAGGTAAGAATAGTAAAAGCAGCCAAAGGGTGACAGAAAGTTACTTACAAAGAAACCCTCAAAGGACTAGTGACTGATTTATCAACAGAAACTCATTAGGCCAGAAGGGAATGGAATGAAATATACAAAATCATACAAAGGAAGGGTCTGAATCCAAGAATACTGTACCCAGCAAGGCTATCAATCAAAACTGAAGGTAAATCAGGAGCTTCACAGACAAATAGGAAGCGAAGAAGGAACACAGGGGTAAAGAATAAAAATGGTGACAAGGGCCGAAACTGGTGTGGCTCAGTGGATAGGGCCCCAGATTTGATACTGGTCAAGGGCATGTACCTTGGTTGTGGGCACATCTCCAGTGGTGCAGGAGGCAGCTGATAGATGTCTTTCTCCCATCGATGTTTCTAACTCTCTATACCTCTCCCTTTCTCTCTGTAAAAAATCAATAAAATATATTTTTTTAAAAAGGGTGACAAGTATCTATCAATAATAACTATAAATGTATATGGATTAAATGCCCCCATAAAAGAAACAGGTAGTGACTGGATATAAAAACATGACCCAAATATCTGCTGTCTACAAGAAACCCACCTCAGAAAAAAAGCCACACATAAAATGAGGGGGAAGGGATGAAAAAAATGTTTTTCAGGAAAATGAAAAAAAAAAAGCTGGAGGGGTGTAGAAATATTTATATCTGACAAATTAGATCTCAAAGTGAAGGATATAAAAAGAAATAAGGAAGGCCACTTCATAATACTAAAGGGAGCAATAAGACAAGAAGAAATAACTGGTAAACATATACACACACAATAAAGGAGCATCCAAATACTTGAAAAAAACCTCCAGGAATATATCAAGGGAGATTGACAGCAATACAATCATTGTAGGAGACTTTAATATCCACTATAATCATGGGACAAATCCTCTACACAAAAAATCAGCGAAGAAACAACAATCCTAAATGATTCAATAGACCAGATGGAATTAATTGACATCTGCAGAACATTTCACCCTAAAGCAACAGAATATACATTCTTCTCAAGTGCGCAAGGGTCACTTTCAAAATTAAACCATATGTTGGGTCATAGGCAAAGTCTACTCAACTTCAAGAAGATAGAAAACATATCAAGCATCTTCACAGATCACAGTGGCATAAAACTGGAAATCAACTACAATAAAAACGATCCAAAAAAAATCAAACACATGGAGACTAAACAGCATGCGATTAAAAAATGACTGTGTTACCAGACAAATCAAGGAAGAAATAAAAACATAATGGCAACAATTGACTATGAAAATACAACAATCCAAAGTCTATGGGACACAGCAAAAGTAGTCTTGAGAGAGAAGTTCATAGCTTTACAAGCCTACAGCAAAAAAAACACAAGAAACAATGGTAATAAATTACCTAACCCTACAACTAAAAGAGTTAGAAAGAGAGCAACAAGAAAGGCCCAATGAAAGAAGTAGGAAGGAAATAATAAAAATCAGAGCAAAGATAAATGATATAGAGACCAAAGAAACAATAGAACAGATCAACAAAACCAAGAACTGGCTCTTTGAAAGGATAAACAAGATTGATGAACCTCTAGCCAGGCTCACCAAGAAGCCAAGAGAGAGGATCCAAACAAACAAAATCAGAAATGAAAGAGGTGAAATAACAACAGACACATTAAAACACAAAGGATTGTTAAGAAATACTATGAACAACTCTATTCCAACAAACTGGACAAACTGCAGGAAATGGACATATTCCTAGAAAAACATAACCTTCCAAAATTCAATCAGGAAGAATCTAAACATCAACAGGCCAAATACTATGAAAGAAATTGAAGCAGTCATCAAAAAAATTTCAGCAAACAAAAGCCCAGGGCCAGATGGCTCCACAGGGGAGTTTTACCAAACATTCAAGGGAGAATTAAAACCTATCATCCTCAGACTATTTCAAAATGTATTTAAGAAGAAGGAACACTTCCAATATCCTTCTATGAAGCCAGCATCACCCTAATACCAAAAACAAATAAAGACAACACAATGAAAGAGAATTACAGGCCAATTTGCCTCATGATACTTTAATACCTCATTACCACCATTGCCAAACACCTCAACAAAATTCTAGCAAATTGGACCCAGTAGTACATAAGAAAGATCATACACCATGATCAAGTAGGATTTATCCCAGGAATGCAAGGATGGTACAATATCTGCAAATCAATAAACATGATACATTACATAAACAAATTGAGAGATAAAAACCATAGTCATATCAATTGATGCAGAAGAAGCATTTGACAACATCTAACATCCTATCTTGATAAAAAACTCTCAACAAGGTAGGAATGGAAGGACCATACCTCAACCTAATAAAAGCTTTCTATGATAAACCCACAGCTAACATCATACTCAATGAGCAAAAACTAAAACCATTTCCCCTAAGAACAGGAACAAGACAGGGATGCCCACTCTTACCAGTGCTGTTAGACATAGTACTGGAAGTATTAGCCATTGCAATTAGACAAGAAGAAGAAATAAAAGGCACCCAAAAGTCTCCATCCAAAAACTAATAGACTTAGTAAATGAATTCGGCAATGTAGCAGGATACAAAATTAACACCAAGAAATCTATGGCATTTTTATACACCTATAGTGAACTTACAGAAAGAGAGACTAAAAAAGTAATCCCATTTATTATTGCACCAAATAAATCCATCACACCAAATAAATTAAGATATCTAGCAATAAACTTAACTAGGGAGGTAAAAGACCTATACACAGAAAACTACAGGGCACTGAAAAAAGAGATAAAGGAAGACGTAAACAGATGGAAGAACATACCATGCTCATGGACTGAAAGAAACAACATCATTAAAATGTCCATACTATCCAAAGCAATCTATAGATTCAATGCACTTCCCATTAAAATACCAATGACATATTTCACAGACCTATAAAGAACTCTCCAAAAATTTATCTGTAATAAAAAAAAGACCCCGAATAGCCACAGCAATCTTGAGAAAGAAGAATAAAGTAGGTGGGATCTCAAAGCAGGTTTCAAGCTGTATTTCCTTTTTTTAAAAAAATATATTTTATTGATTTTTCACAGAGAGGAAGGTAGAGAGATAGAAAGTCAGAAACATCGATGAGAGAGAGATATCGACCAGCCGCCTCCTGCACGCCCCACAGTGGAGATGTGCCCGCAAGCAAGGTACATGCCCCCAACCAGAATCGAACCCGGGACCTTTGAGTCTGCAAGCCAACGCTCTATCCACTGAGCCAAACCGGTCTCGGCTCAAGCTGTATTTCAAAGCCACTGTTCTCAAAACAGCCTGGCACAGAATAGACATATAGACCAATGAAATAGAATACAGAATACAGATATCAACCCAAACCACTATTTTGAATTAATATTTGACAAAGGAGGCATGGAATATACAATGGAGTCAAGACAGTCTCTTCAATAAGTGATGTGGAAACTGGACACATACACACAAAAAATGAAACTAGACCACCAACTTATACCATACAGAAAAACTCAAAATGGATACAGGACTTAACATAGGACAGGAAACCATAAGGAATCCACAGGCAGCACAATCTCAGACACGTGCTGAAGGAACTTCTTCACTGATACTGCTCCTAGAGAAATGGAAGCTAAAGAGAAAATAAACAAGTGGAACTACATTAAAATAAAAAGCTTTTGCCCAGCAAAAGAAACCATCAACAAAACAACAAGAAAGCCCACTGTATGGGAGAATATATTTGCAAATGTAATCACTGATAAAGTTTTAATCTCCAACATATACAGGCAACTTATACAACTTAATAAAGGCAACTTATACAACTTAATAAAAGGAAGATAAATGATCCAATAAAAATATGGGCAACGGACCTAAATAGAATCTTTTCGAAAGAAGACAGAAGGAAGGCCAAAAGACACATTAAAACATGCTCAAAGTCACTAATTATCCAAGAGATGCAAATCAAAACGACAATGTGATACCATCTCACACCTGTGAGAATGGCTAACATCAATAAATCAACAAATGACAAGTGTTGGCAAGGATGTGGAACAAAAGGAACCATTGTGCACTGCTGGTGGGAATGCAGACTGGTGCAGCCACTGTGGAGAACAGTATGGAGTTTCCTCAAAAAACTAAAAATGGGACCCAGTAATCCCACTCATAGGAATATATCCTAAGAAAGTAGAAACAGCAATCAGAAGTATTTACAATAGCTAAGATTGGGAAACAGCCTAGGTGCCCCATCAGCAGATGAGTGGGTCAGAAAAGTGTGGTACATCTACACAATGGAATATAGTATGCTGCCATAAAAAAGAAGGAATTCTTACATTTGCAGCAACCTGAATGGAACTGAAGTGCATTATGCTAAGTGAAATGAGCCAGTCAATGAAAGAACAGTACCACATGATCTCACTCATTTATGGATAATAAAGAACATTATAACCTAATGAAGAAAAAGATAGATACAGAGGCAGTAAAGCATCAAACAGACTGTCAAATTACAGCAGGAAGATTAGGGAGAGGTGGAATAGATAAGAGATCAACTGAAGGACTTGTATGCAGGCATATAAGTGTAACCAAAGGACGCAAGACACTGGGGGGGGGTGAGGGCATGTATGGGAGTGTGGTGGGGGGCAATGGGAAAATATGTACACATGTAATACATTAATAAAAAATGGAAAAAATGATTTAAAAAAAGAAAAAAATAAGTAGTCTTATCAAATTCTAAATCCCAGTGGGCTACTTATTTCTCCATGGTACTATCAAAGCACTTTGACATACCTCCATTTACAATCCCTTTTAATTGTAACTATTGCCTCATTTCAGTAAGTTTTTGAACTTCTTTAAGTCCTAGGCTATATTATATTCATCTCTATATATCTAGCATAAGGAGCTGAATAAATACTGGTTGATTAAAGTACCAGTTTAAAAGTTAATTTTTTTAATGTTTTTTGTTACTCTCTTTCTTGTCTTAGGCACATAGTTGTAGATATTCCCCCTCAATATCATTTCTACTTACATTTCTACTTTAGAGTATAATAAAGTTGGCAGAAAGTATCCAACATAAGAACCATTTTAGCTGGAAAATTTAACTTCATTCATGTACAGTGACAGGATCCTTGCTTTGGTCAGAAAACTAGCCTTTTTGTCAAGTTTCAGCATGTTTATTAGGAAGGAAAAATATTTTCTTTAGCAAATATAAACAAAACTAAGTTCCCTGTAAACAATACTCATAGTCCTAGCTGGTTTGACTCGGTGGATAAAACCTTGATCTGTAGACCAAAGGGTTCGAGGTTAGATTCCGGTCATGGCACATATCTTGGTTACAGGCTCCTCCCTAACCCAAGCCCTGGTAGGGGCTTGTGCAGGAGACAAATACCGATATGTTTCACTCACATAGATGTTTCACTCTGTCTTTCCCTCTCTCTTCCACTCTCCCTGAAAATAATGGAAAAATATCCTTGGGTGAGGATTAATAAAAAGACACACACACACACACACACAAAATGAAACAAATGATACTCATAAAGTACAGAGTTAAAGATCAAAGAATTCCATACAGAGAGTCCAACCACCCAGCAAAATTTTAAGTTCATGATTTGCTGAAGACCATTGAAATGCTCTTTTTAATAAGGAAAAAATATACATATTTGAAGTGTTCATTTAAAATTTTATTAACTCTTTTAAGTATTCTAAAAGCTATATCCCTTAGTTGATAAGACCATTTCCTGCTAGTCTAAGACTAGAACATTTTGAATAAGGTAAAGAACAGCATAAAATTAGGCTAAATTTAGCCCAGATCATTCAGGGCTTTTAGGCTTTTAAAAATTAGAGTTTATCCTAAGAGTAGTGTGAAGCCACTAACGGGTTCTAAACTGGGGAAAAAACATGATACAATCTGCATTTTAAAAAAGATGGCTCTAACCAAAAAAAACATGAAACACTTAGGTATAAATTTAACAAAATATGTGCAAATTCTAAAATCTATATGCAGAAAACTATAGATGATAAAAGATATCAAAGATCTAAATAAATCTAGAGATATACCAGTTCTGTTAATATTGTTAAGATGTCAGTTATTATACCGTAAGTAGATTAAGCATAATTCCAACAAAATTCTGAACAAGATTTTTTTGTACAAATCAATAAGCTGATTAAGAAATTTATATGGAAAAGCAAAGGAACTAGAATAACCAAAACCATTTTGGAAAAGAACGAAGTTGAAGATTCAGGTTGCCTGATTTCAATACTTAGCACAAAGCTACAATAATCCTAACAACATGGTGTAGGCCAAGGATAGAAACATAGAATAAGGAAGTGAGGTAAGCAAATTACAGATCACAGAACAAATCTAGCCTATCGTTTGTTTTTCTATGTTCCTAAGATAATGATGCTTTTAAATTTGTATAAAGAGTTGAAAAAAATAAAAAGAATAATCTTTAGTGACAAGTGAAAATTATAAGAAATTCAAATTTCAGTACCTATAAATAAATCTCTATTGGAACATATCTAGACTCATTTATTTACATTGTCTATGGCAAATTTTATGCCACAGTGAAGAGCTGAATAACTATGACAGACTGTATGTGGCTCTTTCATCACTTTGCAGTGCTTTTCAACACTCAAGAAATTGCAACATTTCTACTGCTATCTGTATCAGTTTTGTGAAAAGATATTTTTCAAAGATAAAAATATTTAACATTTTATTATAAATATGCATTACTAGATAAACATTTGTACTCAATTTTGATGAGAAGAAACACTAATTTTTTAAAATTAAATCTTTATTATTCAGATTATTACATTCGTTTCTCTTTTTTTCCCCTCCATAGCACCCCTCCACCCAGCTCCCACCCCTCCCTCTGCCCTTAGCTCCCTCCCATTGATCTCATCCATAGGTGTATGATTTTTTTCCAGTCTCTCCCTGTACACCCTTCACCCCTTTCCGCCTAAGAATTAACAGTCCACTCCCTTTCTGTGCTCCTGATTTTATTATATTCACCAGTTTATTCTGTTGATCAAATTTTTCATTCACTTAATTTTTAGATTCACTTGTCGATAGATATATATTTGTTCATAATTTTTTGGCTTTTACCTCTTTCTTCTTCCTCTTCTAGAAGAGTACCCTTCAGCATTTCATATAACACTGTTTTGGAGTTGATGAACTCCTTTAGCTTTTTCTTATCTGTGAAGGTCTTTATCTGCCCTTCAATTCTGAATGTTAGCCTTGCTGGATAGATTATTCTTGGTTGTAGGTTCTTGCTATTCATCACGTTGAATATTTCTTGCCACTCCCGTCTGGCCTGCATGGTTTCTGTTGAGAAATCACCTGAGAGTCATATGGATGCTCCCTTGCTGCTTTTAATATTCTCTCTTTGTCTTCTGCTCTTGGTATTTTAATTATGATGTGTCTTGGTGTGTTCCTCTTTGGATTCCTTTTATGTGGGGTTGTGTATGCTTCCTGGACTTGTAAGTCCATTTCTTTTACCAGATGTGGGAAGTTTTCAGTCATTATTTCTTTAAATAGGTTTTCAGTATCTTGCTCTCTCTCTTCCTCTGGCACCCCCACAATTCTGATGTTGGTACGCTTGAAGCTGTCCCAGAGTCTCCTTACATTATATTCACATTTTTGGATTCTTTTCTCTTCTTGCTTT
>PVJN01046205.1:0-16543 GCA_004026805.1 Lasiurus borealis
CCCCCCCCCCCCAAAAAAAGAAAGTTTCATGTATATAAAAGAAGCCTAGAAGGACTAATACTTCCTTTCCATTGTAATCTTCACTGTAGTGCATTTCCTCTCATGTATCACACACACCTATGCAGTCTTAAATGCTATAAACCACAGGACAGAGAATATGTGAGCTCTAATGCATCACAACCCGTTTAAAGGGTATAGCGCTCAAAAAGACTCACTTGCGCTTCTCTGCCTATGGTCTCCCCAGGTTGATATTGTTTGTCTTCCTGCTTTTCATCCCATCTTTTTTTGTGGACATCATAGACCTACCACCAAATTTGCTTATCTGCCCATTTCTTAACCTTTGTACATATCCTGTATCTTCCTTACAGTATTTTTAAAACTTCTTTCTATGCTTATCTCTCTCCCTCCCCTGGATCTTGTCTTACCATCTCCCTAGATCTGTTACATGGAATAAACACTGTTTTTAGATTTCAGTCTTAGCCTTTCTTGCCCCATCTTGAATCATTTTTGCTATGCCCAGTGTGTCAGTAGATATGGTATTAACTTAATTTCATGTATAATGCATAAATGCACAATGGCTTCTTTCCCCAGGACACAAATGAATGAAAATTACAGTAATTTATGAAACAAAATGGTTATATGATTCTAGGTAAACTTTCTAATAGAGATAATATAATAAAAATATACAAATGAATATTTAGTAACTAATCATACTCTGTTTTTGATATATAGCCAAGCTCCTGAATCCTTTGATTATTCCTACTTCCAGGGGAGCATATTCTTGCCATCCTTGGTGGGCTTTGTAATAAAATATAATAATATAGAAACAGCTGAGAAATTATCATGCATGCTTGCCCTATTTGGGGGAGTTAATTTTCCTTTACCAAAGAGGCTACAACCAATTTAAATATTGTATTTATTGTATATTTGCACTGTGAAAAAATGATTACTGTAGTTTATAATGATTTAAGACTTTTAGTATGAACAATGCAGCAATTATTTTCTCTGAAAATTTTCTATTGAAATGTTCTTATTGTGTTTCAATTGAGATAATTAAATTAAGCCATAAAATTAAATTATTCGAAATTGTAGCCCCTTTTGTTAGATGCTGATTGGAAGTTTGAAGGCGTTTTACATGTTTACTCCCCGGCTATGTATTTCTCAGATGCTTCCGTCTACATGGTGGCAGTCTTTTGTATTTCACAATAGCACACCTCGCAGGGAAGATAATTCAAACTACAAGGAGAGGGGACTCAAGCTGAGATCCAGAAAGACAAACATGTGAGGATCACATCCAGACTCAACTGGCTGTCAAATACAAACTTGAACAAAAAAGTCTCAGAAAGCAGTTCTAACAATTTGTTAGTATCATAGGCACACCTATATAAATTAGCTTGTAAGGATTACAGGTATAAAGGAGGGGACTGCCTAATGAGGTTCTGCTCATCTTTGCTTTTGCGTAGTAATCTTCAATTTACAAAGAACTTGCACATTTTTTATCTCACTCAGTTCTCCCTTTACCTCACTCAGTTTTCACCCCTTGTCACCTATGAGGATCCAAGGTTGCAAAATGATCACTGGCTTTCTTATTATTCCTTTCATTAGGAGGTAATCCACAACATAGCTAAAAATGATAGAGCTGGCTTTTATCTGTATTTTCTGATTCCTGGGCTCAGATTCACTCAGCTCATCATTTTGTGGCTTGAATTTTGAGATACATAAAGTTGTGAGTGGAGGCAGATAAAGTTTAGAAATCACATATGCCCAACAGTAAGGAAGAATTATATTATTATATTAACAGGAGATATGCTTTACAAATACTTTATTAAAATGGAACTGCCCTTTGACCCAATAATGTTCCATCTTATTTAATGCACTGGTGGCCCTGTGCATGGACTAAGCACAATGAAAGAAAATTAATTAGAAGGTGGCCAGCGGGGTGGGACTGGGCAAGATGGACCAGACATGCCCTAGAGCCAACCTCCCCAGTCCCTCCCCAGCCAACTGCACCTGGGGCACCACTGCGGCTCAGCTACAAAAAGGATGTCTGTGGAGTGAGCAGGGTCCCTCCTGCAAGTGGGGTGCCTCGGCCTGGCCTCAGGAAATGAAGCTAAAACCGGTTCTCTGTCACCCCTAAGGGGTCCTAGAGTGCAAGAGTGCACTTTGCAAAGTTGCTGTCATACAGAATGTGGGATGCAAACTCAAGTGTGCAGTAAACCAGATTTGGGACGACAGTGCCCCAGCAACAACATAACTCACAGCTGAAGGTGGAATTGTGCAGCCCCATGAGAAATCAGGCTTCCTCTTCTCTGGTCTGGGGTGTGTCACCCAAGAACCTCCACTGCCAAGTCACTGCAGCTCGGCAGCTCCTGTGTTGAGCATTTGCCCCCTGGTGGTCAGTGCGTGTCATACCTACCAGCCTGTCAGATCTTTGGATGGTTGCTTAGCTTTGTATATATACAGACAGTATAAACTATCCAAGTATTAGCAGGTATTTAAGATTTTACTGTTAAGCTTTTCATGTTCACCGGTGGTTGTGTCTACGTTGAAATGAATAATTGAAACAATCTCTCTATACAAAAGAGTTGTATAGAAAATTCTTTTACTTAGTGTCACTTGTCAAAGACTCTCAATTTGGAACAGTCTGGTAGGTGAGAAGACCCTAGGCTTCTGAGGTGCCATGGCCTTTACCTTCTCATTTGTTTCTACCATTTGCTTACCTGGAAGCCTTAAGTAAGTCACTTAATTCCTTTGAGCCTCAGTTTCCTCACCTATAACATTGGAATAATAATATTTATCTCTCATGGTTGTTTTAAGGATTAGAAAATTGCATATGGAAAGTGGTCAATAAATGGACACTATAATTCTAACAGTGGGAGCTTGGTTTATAAGAACTATTAAAGGAAGTTATAAATATATTGGAGCAGTTCAGATTAAAGTAAATGTGACAAGCAATAAATTTAAAAGATCAGAAATATTTAGGAAATTCATATTATTGAACCTGGAATTGAGATAAAGAGATAAGCAATCTTCTCTATGACCTGATAGTCAACTACAAAGAAGAATCTAGTTGTCCTCCACAGAGGACGATGCAACATAATCCAACAATAAGAGAATCTATTTACATATAAAAATAAATTTTATTTTATAAAATTAATAATAAAAAATATTGTGGCTAAACAACCCAGCAATTCTACTACTAGGTGTATATATTTACTAAAGAGAAATGAAAACATAAGTTCATAGAAAAACTTGTACTTGGATATTTACAGCAGCATTATTTATAATAACTGCATGGCCAAAACAACATTTCTTGAATAAAAAATGGTTTGATTTAACAAAATATGGTATATCCATATAACATAATATTATTTGGTTACAAAAAGGAATAAAATACTGATACATACTATAGATGAACCTGGATGAACCTAAAAACCTTATGCTAAGTGAAAAAAAGTCAGTCAGAAAAGACCATGTATTATATGATTCCATTTATAAAATGCTCAGAATAGACAACACTGTAGAGATAGAAAGAAGATTTTTGGTTGTTTAGAGCTGTGAAAATGGGAGGCATTAGGGTATTAATATTGAGTGGGTAAAGGGTCAAAAATTGATTGTAGTGATGGTTGCACCACTCTGTGAATACTTTAAAAATCATTGAACTGTATCCTTTAATGGGTGAATTATATGACATGTCAATTATAATTCAATAAAATTGTTATAAAAATCAGTGGCTAACTATTGGAGAAAGCTACAAAAGTTAAACCTTATTATTTTATGGGGTGGGTTTCTTTCACTAACAGTATGTGGCCTTGGATTTGTAAAACAGGGGGAGGTATAATGACTAATTCTGAGATGTTGCCATCATGGTAATTTTTTTGGTTTTCACTGAATTTTGTGCTACTTTAGTTGTAAAGATCATTTCACTCTTGATCATACTTTAGACTTTTCCTCTTTTAATAATCTTTATTATCTTAAATTAGCTTTTCTCCAGAAAGAAGAGAAAAAGTAATGCTTCAAGTAACATTAAGTAGATGGGTAATGTATAACATCAAATGCTTACAAAGGCATGTATCCATATGGAGATATATTTCTGTCACATGAAGATAAAAATGAGATAAATGCCTCATTGTTTATTGCTGTTCTTTTCCATATGTATAATTAATGATCAACGATCAAGTTTTAAATACCTGGATTCAACTAACTTGCCAAGCAAAATAACCTGTCAGAAATGGGAGAGAACACGTGTGCAGTTGTTAGTGATCAGAATTATTAAATTTTGTAACAATAATAATTTTGACAGTATAGAAGTGTACTCTGTGATAAAGAACCCGGTTTCAGTTCATGTTTAAAGTTAGGACTAGATAAGATGGAAAATGAAGATGCTATACTACAAACTGACACATAATTTGAAGATACAACAAAAATATTTAATTTGGGGGATATTTCTATGACATGGAGAAAAACACCCAGAACATCACAGCTTTCTCAAACACATGCATCATTAAAAATTGACTGTCTTTTGTCACCTATGCAATGTGAAATCTAATTTATAACAAAGCTTGTAATGGGCTCTGCAATTTGCTATACAGACAAAGATTTTTATAATATCATTGAAAATGAAAAGCAAAAATGCAACCTGTTTTTAGATTTGTTGTCTTCATAAAATAGAATCTCATTATTTTTTAGTGCTTTAATTATTTTATCTTCTATTATGGATGCATTATCCTCCAGACTCTAAAAATCTCACAAAACATAATGAAAAATAATAAAATTTGGTTCATCATAAAATATTATTAGTTATATTAATTTTTGAATCAGAGAAAACTGAGTATTTTGTAGCTAACCACCAGTATCAAAAACCAATGCAGATACAGGCAACATAGGGTAATAAAGAGAACTGTAAACTCAGGAGCTCTAATTTACCTGCGATGTGGTAACCTTGAACAAGTTGGGACTCTCTGAACTTCAGTCTTCCCATTTTTAAAGAAAAGTTCATTTGGACCAGATAGCCTCTACCTAAATAACATATATTTCTTTTAAAGCTTCGACAATATGTGATTCTGTGACATAGCACTAGATAGTTTAAAAGATTAACAGAGAGGACAGAATGTAGGTCCTTTCTCTCACATTTTAATTCATTGAGCTACCTTTATATTAGCCTTTATCAGCTAAGAGTTTTAAGCACTTATGATATTAAAGTCAATAAAACTGAAATAATTGAAGCCAGTTCAGGTAGTATTGCCAAGAGGCTATTATCCTATCTAATAAAAGACTGATATGTAAATTTACCATACCTCCACTATATCCACAAGCCACACCCACCAGCCAATCAGGAGCAAATTAACCCAACCAAGATGGCTGCTGCCACAGAGAGAGCAGGAGGCTTGGATTTCCCTGGCAATGGAAGAAGCCTAGTTCTCCGCCAACCCTGGCATGCCTTGGGCTCCGATTAAAGACTACAAAGTTTCAATTATAGAAGATAAATAAATCCCAGATACCAGAGTCTCTGTTTGGGTTGCAGGGGAGTGTGGCCAACCTGCAAACCACCACAGGCCCCTCACCCAGGCTGCCCTACACCTCAAGGGAACCCCCACCCTGATCCGAGACACCCTTCAAGGAAAACCAGCTGGGCTCCACCTGGGCACCAGGCCTCTATCCTATCTAATCCTATCTAATAAAAGAATAACATGCAAATTGACTGTCACTTCAACACACAAGATGGCTGCCCCCATGTGGTCAAAGATGATTGCCCCCATGTGGACACAAGATGGCCACCACAAGATGGCCAGCAGGTAAGGGCATTTGGGAGGAACCAGGTCTGCAAGGAAGGGCAGTTGGGGGCTATCAAGCCTGCAGTGGAGGGCAATTAGGGGTGACCAACCCAACAGAGGAGGGAGGATGGGGGTGATTGGGCTTGCAGGGAAGGGAAGTTGGGGGGAGACCCAACCCTGCAGGGAAGAGCAGCTGGGGAGGACCAGGCCTGCAGGAGAGGGCAGTTAGGGGTGACTACGCCTGCAGGGAAGGGCAGTTAAGGGTGACCAGGGTGGCAGGAGAGGGAAGTTAGGAGCAATCAGGTTGGCAGGGGAGCAGTTAGGCATCAATCAGGCTGGCAGGAGAGTGGTTAGGGGGTGATCAGGCTGGCAGGCAAAAGTGGTTAGGGGCAATAAGGAAGGCAGTAGGTGAGCAGTTGGGAGCCAGCAGTCTTGGATTGTGAGAGGGATGTCCAACTGCCCATCGGATCAGGTCTAAACAGGTAGTTGGACATCCCTCAAAGGGTCCCAGATTTGAGAAATGCAGGCTGGGCTGAGGAATCCCCCCACCTCATGTATGAATTTTGTGCAATGGGACTCTAGTATATGTAACAAACACCTAAAACTGATCAAAGAAACCCCATTCTACAAAATGCTAACAATGGACACACTGCTCAAGAATGTGTTAGAAAAACAAGTCTACTTTCGTTATTTGTGGTAGACTAAGTTAATTATACTTGAGTCTCTATCTGAGTCTAAGATATAAAAAGTATCCAAATTTTATTTTAGAGGTTTTTTTTGTATTATTTTTCTCTCTCCATTTTATGAGTACTATTTTTTATTAGTGATAAAACCAAAATTCTTCATTATACCTGATATCTGAGGCAATTTACCTTGACTCTTTTTACCAGTTACATCAGCTGTGTCTCGCCAACTTTGATGAACTAATAGTTTATTTTTATAATTCCCTGGAATATTAAAACAATATTAAAATAATATGTAATATGAACACAAATGCATACATTCTATATCTGTAGTATATAATACATATTATATATATACACACATATACGTATATACATACACACACTCATATATACTGAGAGGCCATATTATTATGATCACTGAATGCATAATAATTTGGCCACTCAGTGTGTGTGTGTGTGTGTGTGTGTGTGTATGTGTGTATGTATGTACATGCACATGTGTGTGTGTGTGTGTATATATACACACAAATTAGAGGCCTAGTGCATGAACTGGTGCATAGGTTGGGTCCGGCCAGCCTGGACAGGGGGAGGGAACATGGAAGTTTGGCTGGCCTGCCTGCTGGTCGAATTCCTGATTCAGGGGACAATTTGCACATTGGCCTTTTATTATATAGCATATACACTGAATGGCCAGATTATTATGCATTCGGAGATCATAATAATCTGGCCACTCAGTGTATATGTCTAGGTATACACTGAGTGTATGTATATATATATATATATATACACAAATATATATGTATATATATGTATATATACACACACACACACACATATATAATATAATATATATGTGTGTATATATATATATATATATATATATAGAGAGAGAGAGAGAGAGAGAGAGAGATGCAAAACCATAACTGAGCATTTGAACATAAAGGTGGCTTACAGTGATTGATTACTATTTCAGTTTAATTTTCCATTTATGTAAAAAATGTAATTCTATCTGTCAGTCTAATCCAAATGACATGGTAGAATTGTTTAGTTTGTGTAGGTAGTTCTCAGTAAGGGGGCTTATCTTACATCCTACCTTCTTACCATTATTTACTCCCTCTGATAAAGAAAGAAATCTCATTAAATTTATATTTCTGAACATAGCTTGGGAATGCTAACTATTTTTGGAAAGCAAAGTAGTTCTTACTGGACTTCCATTTTTATGTGTGTGTTTTTTCCCAGTAGCAGAATGACCTGAACATATATCCACAGATTCGCTGCCTATATTTAGAATCAAATATTTCTTCTGACTGAGACAGTAGAACCCTAGGGCTTTAGCTTCAATACACCTAATTTAAAACAGTACCAGACAACACATGGTAATGACTTTGGAAACTGGAGCCAATTCAGGAAAGACAGGTGATAATGGCAAGATATGGAAACCCCATAGCTCTCACATTTCACTAAGACAGAAATAGATCTTCTTCCATGTCAGTTGGCAGCATTATTTCATTCTGCTTTTACACAGTCTTCCCCTGGAAGGTAGCTATGGCAATGGAGTGCTAGAGGACTACAAGAGTATTAAATGGCTCATTAAAAGAGGACAATGGACACACATTATTAGCATTAGTGAATGATGCTCTGGAATAGTAGTCACTAAATCTTGAGTTTTGCTCCGTCACTCACTAATTGTGTGCCCTTGGATAAGTCCCACGTACTCTCTCACTTTTATCATCCATAAAATAAGGGATTTGGGTGAACTCCAAAGTATTTTTCCAGGACCAATTTGACATTTGCATAATTTTCTATAGCTTGAAAAATATTTCTACAAATCTTACACTATTTATTTCACACAACTCTGTTTGTTATTTATGCCACTGTAATAACTACAGTGAAGCCTCCTCCAAAAAACCTGGTAGTAAATATGCCATCCAAGTTTCTTTTAAAATTATTCAACTGCACTAATGTGGTCATCTCAACACATATAATTTCACTGTATAATGATTTTCTACAATATTATATGTCAATTTTTAATCCTTGATCAAGGATATGTTTTATTGATTTTTAGAGAGAGGAAGAAAGAAAAAACCTTAGCATGAGAGAAAAACATCAAGCCACCCAGCCAGGGCTATATGCCAATTTTTATGCTATATATTATGGAGGGCTAACTAAGGGGCAGATAAATTAGGTGGATCTCCATAATAACAAAAACTCTATTGATTATTGAAAATTCATTATGTGGCATATACTATACTGTATTATATACAGATTATTTCTAATTCAAGTATCCTTCAAGTTTGTAATAATATTGTCCCTATTTTACAGATGAGAGAAATGAGACTTGAAATATTATTACAGTCTTCAAAGGTTGTGCAAGAGGAAGAGTCATGTTTGAAATTTAGACTAAACTAGCCAAAGTTGGTATTCTCTCAACTATAGCACCCTGTAACCCTCTTTTTAGTCAACCAAACAAGTATATAAAAATGCAACCATCCAAATTTTTTTGAGATTTTATTTTTTTAAAATAAATCTTTATTGTTCAGTTTAATGCAGATGTTCCTCTTTTTTTCCCTCCCATAGCTCCCCTCTACGTGATTCCCCACCCTCCACCCCATGCCTTTACCTCCTGACACTATCCTCATCCATAGGTGTAAGATTTTTGTCCAATCTCTTTCCGCATCCCCACACCGTCTTCTCCCGAGAATTGTCAGTCCCATTCTCTTTCTATGCCCCCGATTCTATTATATTCATCAGTTTATTCTGTTCATCAGATTACTTATTCACTTGATTTTTAGATTCATTTGTTGATAGGGACGGGTTTGTTATCACTTTGTTGTTCATAATTTTTATCTCTACCCTTTTATTCTTCTTTCTCTTCTTAAAGAATACCTTTCAGCATTTCCTATAATCTTGGTTTAGTGGTGATGAAATCCTTTAGCTTTTTCTTATCTGTTAAGCTCTTTATTTGACCTTCAATTCTGAATGATAGCTTTGCTGGGTAGAGTAATCTTGGTTGTAGGTTCTTGCTATTCATCACTTTACATATTTCTTGTCACCCCCTTCTGGTCTGCATAGTTTCTGTTGAGAAGCAGCTGAGAGTCATATGAGTATTCCCCTGTAGGTAACTGTTTTTCTCTTGCTGCTTTCAAGATTCTTTGTCTTTTGTCCTTGGCATTTTAATTATGATGTGTCTCTGTGTGGTCCTCTTTGGATTCATTTTGTTTGAGGTCCTCTGCACTTCCTGGACTTGTAAGTCCATTTCTTTCACAAGATGGGGGAAGTTTTCTGTCATTATTTCTTCAAATAGGTTTTCCATATCTTGCTTTCTCTCTTTTTCTGGCACCCCCATAATTCTGATATTGGTACACTTGAAGTTATCCCAGAGGCTCCTTACACTATCTTCACATTTTTGGATTCTTTTTTTCTTTTTGTTTTTTTCTGGTTGGTTGTTTTTTGCTTCCCCATATTTCAAATCTTTGGTTTAATTCTTGGGGTCCTCTAGTCTGTTGTTGGATTTCTGTATATTATTCTTAATAATGTCTTTTTAAAAATATATATTTTATTGATTTTTTTACAGAGAGGAAGGGAGAGGGATAGAAAGTCAGAAACATCGATGAAAGAGAGACATTGATCAGCCACCTCCTACACACCCCACAATGGAGATGGTGCCCGCAACCAAGGTACATGCCCCTGACCGGAATCAAACCTGTGACCTTTTAGTCTGCAGGCCGACACTCTATCCACTGAGCCAAACCAGTCTCAGCTGTATATTATTCTTTATTTCAGACAGCGCATGCTTAATTTCTGACAGGTCCTTTCCATTTTTTGGCATTCTCATTAAGATCCTTGAAGTTTTCACTAAGTTTCTCAGTGGTTTGTAGAAGATTCTTGAGTAACCTTATAAATGTGGTTTTGAACTCTATGTCTGTAGTTTGCTTTCCTCTATTTCTTTCATTCATGACATGTTTCGTTGTCTCTGAATTTTGGCTGCTTCCCTGTGTTGATGGAGTGGCTTTGTGTACTAGTTGTCCTTTGTGGCTCAGTAGCTCTGACTCCCCAATCACCTGAGGTGGACAGTCTTGGTGAATCTCTTTGTGGGCTGGGTACACAGTCTTGTTGTAGTTAAGCCTTGATTACTATTGGTACACTGGGAGGAATTGACCTCCAGGCTAATTGACTGTGAGGATTAGCTGTGTCTATAATGAAAGAACTGCTGTGCTAGAGACACTCCTATGGGGCAGGACTTGCTTCAGTGGGGGTTTGGTGTTCATCGAGTCTGCCTCTTGAGTGTGTCACTTATGTATGTGAGAAGTTGAAATCTGGCGTCATTTCACACTGATCTCTAGGTACACTGGTTCCAGGATCTCCATGGAGGTGCAAGTTGGCTAGTGTCTGAGGCCACACAGCAGGATCTATAGGAAGATCTGCAGATTTCTCCTCTTTGCTTGGAGTTAGGAAGTTTTGGAGTTGTCTGACCCAGTTGCTATTTGTTAGGTTAAGCTGCCAGAGGGCAGGCCATTCATATGCAAAAGCCACTGCTCATAGTTCAGTGGGTTTGTAAATTGGGGGGCGCAGAGTCTCAGGGAGTCACTAGGCCAGGGTTTGGCAAACAGTGCTGGCTGCCAGTTAGCCCTCTCTGCCATTCTGTTCAGTGTCTGGCGTCCCGTGTCCCAGCGCAGTAAACAATGATTCCTGTGTGCACCTCTGTGAGAAGGTTACCCTCTCTTTCAACCCAATGGCTGACAGTCCAATTTGTCCATGTATGAATCTGGTTCCCCAGAATCTCGCCAGAAACTGGAATTCAGAGCAGTCGGGAACTTGTAGCTCCCTCCCAATTGAAAAAAAAAAAAAAAAAAACAGCACACGCCAGCCCGATCCACATGTATCTCAGTACCTCTGCCTTTCTGAGCCTCTGCACATCCTACCAGATCTCAATAAACTTTTTTCCCACTTCTAGTTGTAGAACTTCTACTCTGCCAGCTTTCCCATGATTCTGGGTGATAGTTGTTTTGTGTTTTAGTTGTAGTTTTGGTATGGTTGTGAGAGGCAGCACGTGTATACAGGTGTATACCTTATGCCGCCTTCTTGGTTCTTATACAGTCCAATGTTAAATCTAGCAGGTGCAATTAAATAAAGAACCTAATATCTTTGGTACTTCCATGTAAATAATTGATATTCTCAGAACATTGTCATTTTCTGAGCTTAGGTTGTTTTCCTTCTATTTTCCTAAAGAGTTGTTCAAGGCATTGCCTTAAAGTCTAAATAGAACATATTCATAAAATGTCTATGCTCTTCTATGCTAAAAGGAAAACAATGACTTTCCTTCTTGAAGTGATCAAACTTCAAGTGCACAAACTAGGAATTCGCCATTACCAATGATGTGTGTAACACTGCAGGAGAGGACCAGGGAGTCCTGCATAATGTCCTCTCCTAGTAAGAATCTGAGGAGCGTTTTCTTCTCTTAAAACAGTCATGTCAGAAGGTAAGAAGATAAAGTCAAAAACACTAAAAAGCTTAAATCCCTTTGCAATAAAAGACAAGAACTATTACACTCATATTACAACACAAAAAGAGACAAGGTAGCCCTTGTAATCTCTCTCGCGTGGGTCTTTGATATTTTAAAGTAGAGAATCAACTTTTACTATTATGTGTTTTTTTAATGCTATTGTAACACATAAGCCTATATTTCAATCTGCATAAGTACTGGATTGTGTGCTGGTCACATTTTAGTGAAATTAATGTTGGAAATTATACTTCTAAAGTGAACAACCTGAGTTTCCATGGATTTGAGTTAGGGACTCCGTGATTTTTTCATTTATTTTTAAATGTAAGACAGAATAAAGAGTAGGATATTTTTACACATTACATATATATAGTGTTGGGATAGAAAGACAGACTATGGTATGAAATAACAGTCTAGAAAGAGACCCAATTTTATATACATTTGTACCATCTGAAGCCTTAATTACCTATGCTTTAACAGAACCATCTTTACTCTGTGTTTAATTCCAAGAAGTAGAATAGTAAAACAGATTAATGAGACAACACCTGGTGGGGGTGGGTGTCTAGAGCAGATAGTCGCAATGACTTACTTTTGTATGTTTTTGCCCTGTAACCTCAGATTACTTTACAACTAGATTTGGTCCTCTAATGTTAATCTTTCATCTCCATCATGACTCATTCTTTGCCCTCCACAACATGGCATTCAGCCCTATCTCCTCTTTGCCTCCAACTCCCAACTTTCTACATCCTCTTTTGTATCCTTTACTTCTAGCTCCACAGGTAAGGTTCAGAGCGAGTAGCTATCTATAACATAGTACATTATCCAAGAGATTAAGTTATTTAATATCAGAAAATTTAAAAAACACTCTGGAAAAAAATGTGTTGATATGATGCCAAATCAGTTTATAGGATATACATCAAAGCATAGTTTGGTTATTTCACAAATCAGAAAATCCAAGCATTATTTTTCTATATAATCTTAAGATTTTAGCTCATCAAATAATCCAGAATATTAGTTATAATAATACTGTCCTGATTGAAAAAGAAACATATGGACATATACAAAATATCCAGTAAAAGCAAACAATATATAATCCATTGAGCACTATGTGCTATGGACTTATTTTGCATCTATTTCTCTTATGCCCCAAGTAGGAATTAGCACAGTCCGTGATTCTAAGGTGTACTATATCACTCCCCAAAGCAAAAGTACCTCCACCTAGGATAATCACAACAAACATATTGTGTTCTATCTTTCCAGTCTTCTTATTGTATTGCACACCTGCACTTAATTAAGTTTTTTGTGAACCTGGAATATAATAAATGTTTATTTTCATCTTATAAATAGATATGGTCAAAACAAAGTGGACAATTTGATTTTCTGTTTCTTTTTTTTTTCAAGTCTAACCCATGGATGGTTCTTCCATTCTCGTGGATTTAGCCTATCTCCATCTGCTAACTTTGCAGTTTGTTTCTCAGGTACTTTCTTCCCTCATTTTTATTCTACTTTAGTTTTTCCCTTTTATTGTACTTTAAATCCATCATTCCTGAAAACTTCCTTGTCAAACTGGCTCTTCTTCATAAACTCACAGTGGTTTAACCACATCACCCATCATCCAGTCTGGGCACTGCCCTTGATTTGTCTCCTTATTCACCTTCATCACTTTCTGCCCACGGGTTTTGATTTGAACTGCTTCTTGTATTTGTTTCTTCTTTCCTAGTATCATAAATTTACTACAGCTAGTTTATTTATTACTTTACTTTTCAATCAATAGAGCACACATGAATTCATTGTTGTTGTTGTTTTAAAATACATTTTTATTGATTTTAGAGTGAAGAAGGAAGAGGTAGAGACTGAAACATGAGTGAGAGAGAATCATTTATCTATTGCCTCCTGCACTCCCCCTACTGGGGATCAAGCCTGCAACCCGAGCATGTGCCCTGACCAGGAATCAAACCATGAGCTCCTGACTCACGGGTCAACATTCAACTACTACTGAAACATACTGGCTGAGCCATTGTTGTTATTTTAAATTCTAAGTCTATTAGTAAAGCTGAATACTCTTGATTACTATTCCAATTCTAGTTCGCTTTTCCACTCCCTGTAAGCACTCTTATGAAGTATTATGTATTTTATGGTACACTCTCAGACTTTTATTTATTTATTTTTTTTAAATATATATTTTATTGATTTTTTACAGAGAGGAAGGGAAAGGGATAGAAAGTCAGAAACATCGATGAGAGACATCGATCAACCACCTGCCGCACGCCCCCCACTGGAGAAGTGCCTGCAAGGCAGGTACATGCCCCTGACCGGAATCAAACCCGGGACCCTTCAGTCCTCAGGCTGACGCTCTATCCACTGAGCCAAACCAGTCTTGGCCACTCTTAGACTTTTAAAAATTATTTTTAACCTACAAACTTTATGATAATATAAAATAGATGGCATTATTGTTAGTGAATATGTACATTTAATATAAATAGTATACCTATACTATGTATATTTCTGCAACTTTCTTTCTTCACTCAATAATATCTTTGGATCCATTCATATAGATACATACATACATATCTATACATACTCATAGATATAGTCTCCCTACTGGTCCATCTGTCTCTGACCTTATACCTCTATGCTTAATCTCAGTCAGAGCCTGTCACAACATGGGTCACACCAACTCACTACTCTACATCCTCCAATATTTCTGTAAAAGATAAAGGGTTTACCATGGTCTTCAATACAGACAGAGAAGAAATAAAGTGATGAAGGTAAGGAAAGGGTTGATACACAAACTGTGTACTTTAAAACCTGGTAGTGTAATTGGAGATAGACCCAAGTTTTATTGATGAGCTCATTATTACTAAGAACATTATGTCTTTCAATACTAATGAAGAATAGAATTATCTACTTTGTGCTGTTAGAAAACTGACCGTGTTTTATCATATCTGTAATAAAAATTGTTTTCAATAAATTTTTATTGATTTTTTACAGAGAGGAAAGGAGAGAGACAGAAAGTCAGAAACATCGATGAGAGAAAGACATCAATCAGCCGCCTCCTGCACGCCCCACAGTGATGTGCCCACAAGCAAGGTACATGCCCCCAACCGGAATCCAATCGAACCTGGGACCCTTCAGTCCGCAAGCCAACGCTCTATCCACTGAGCCAAACAGGTCTCGGCATGTAATAAAAAATTTAATGTAGATCACAGTGACAGTTTTTCCTGAAATAAAATATAACTTCAATGAAACCTAGTAAAAATCTGAACAAGTGGTACCAGTATCAGGATAGGAAGACAGATTAATGGAGTGAAACAACAATCTAGAAAGAGACCCAATTAAATCAGCAGTGTGTGATAAAATTGGGATATTAAACTTATGGGCAATGTATAGATTATTTAACATATGGTATTAGAGTAAGTAGGTGGTTATTTAAAAAAAAAACACAAATGTTTTTATCTTTACATTTGTAACAAAATAAATTTTAGTCAGGTTAGATTCTGAAAGTAAAAATAAAGTCACAAAACAATTAGACGAATTATGCATATTTATGAAAATCTCATATAGGGAAGGCTTTCTTCAGCATAACAAAGAAGGCCAAAACCATAAAGGACTTATAGGTCTAACACTTAACATTTTTTAACTTTCATACAAAAATATAAAAGAAAAATATAAAAAAGAAATATGTGTAACATACTTATAAATATATGAGTATATAAATAGATACATATATAAATCAATATATAGATTTATGTCTGTATATCTATATTATGTATATATGCATATATACAGATGGGGGAGGGAGAGAGAGCACAAGAAAAAGCAAGAGCAAGCTTACAAATTAAGAAGAAAAACCTGAATAGCATAATAAAAAAAAATGTCATAAATAATTCTTCCCAAAAGAAATGCAAATGTCAGTAAACACATGGAATATTCAGCTACCTCAGCAATTACATAAAGGCAAAGTAAAAATACTGAGATGCCATTAAATCTGATAAAGATTGAAAAATAATAACCACTGTCAGTATAGGTATGGGAAACTGGTGCTCTTATGTGCTATTGTGGAGGGTGTGAACTAATTCAAATTCCAAGAAAGTGATTTAAAGGGATTTAAAAAGTCTAAAATTGTATTGGTTCTAGCAAGTCTTTAAGCATTTAATACATATAATAATTTGTCAATTAACCAAACATATGACAACCATGATAATGTTTTTGTGGCTTAATTAACAACAAGATTAGTATTTATGTAGAGGAAAAAGAGACAGGTAATATATACCAGAGTGTTTTTAGTGGCAATTATAGGCATCTGAGATCTCAGGTGATTAAACTCACCTTTCTATTTGTGTGTCCAAATGTTTTGACTAGAAGCCCTATTGGAAACAGGAGACATATATGTTTGGGTGTAGTCCTAAGAAGCTTATTTTCAGAAGTACAGTGGATTTCCTGAGCACAGTATGTATGTGACAGCTAAGAAGAGCAAAGCATATTTAAAGAGGAGCAATGACTTCATCAGGATCAGTGAGAAAATTCTCATCAGTGCCAGTCAATGTCTGGCCCTCAAATATTTAACAGTTCACCAAACTTCC
>PVJN01046206.1:0-16532 GCA_004026805.1 Lasiurus borealis
CCACACACACACACACACACCCTCCCGCCACACACACACACACACACACACACACACACCGCCCAGCAGTGCCTTTCCCAAAGCCCTAGGATGCCCAGCGTCCTTGCCTGGGCGCTAGGGGTGCAGGAGGAGGGCTGAAGGGCAGGGAGAGCTGGCTGACCCGCCCTCCCCGCTCCAGGGCCCTCCTGCACCGTCCAGGGTCCCCACCCAGCCTGTCCGGGACCTGAGCCCACACTGGGATGAGAGGTGCAGGCCCCACGTTGAAAACACCTGCTTCTGGCCGAAACCGGTGTGGCTCAGTGGATAGAGCGCTGGCCTGCAGACTAAATGGTCCCAGGTTTGATTCCGGTCAGGGGCATGGACCTTGGTGGCGGGCACATCCCCAGTAGGGGGCATGCAGGAGGTGGCTGATCGATGTCTCTCTCTCTCATCGATGTTTCTAACCTTCTATCCCTCTCCCTTTCTCTCTGTGAAAAAATCAATCAAATATATTTTTTAAAAAACCTGTTTTTGAATGAGCTTGACGAACCAGTTGTTTTCACGATGAAACAAGACACGTGATGGAGCTCAGGAAGACCCTGTTCACAGAGTCAGAGGATTTCAGACCGGGGAGCACGGGCCGGAGCGCGGGCTGCTCCATGTCTCTGACCCAGATGCGCAGACAAACGAAGGCGCAGATGGCCTAGGGCGGTGGTCGGCAAACGGCGGCTCGCAAGCCACAGGCGACCGGCACCCCCACTTCTTCTAACGCCACTTCTTCAAAGTAGCCTCGCCCAGGCTGGAAACTGACCTCGGTGCATGGGTCACAGAGTTTCCGTCGCCCTGTATGTGTGCGCCTGCACGTGGTATCTTGTGCAAGAGCCACACTCCAGGGGCCAAAGAGCCGCCTGTGGCTCAAGAGCCACGGTTTGCCGACCACTGTCCTAGGGGATGTGTCTGAGTCCCAGCGGCAGAGGGATGCGAGGGTGACTCCTTAATGTTCCTGTCCGAGCCGCCTCTTCCGTTAGGAGTTGAACAGGCGGGTGGCGCTGGGAAAGGGGTGGGTGGGGGCTGGTGGTCGCAGGCCACGCGCAGGCCACTGCAGGCTGGCCGGGGCGTCTCAGCGGCCCCTCCTCTGCGGTGCCAGCGTGGCGGGCTGTGTCCTCAGAGCGCGTCCCCATTGGAAGCGGGCGTTGGCAGGGTTTGGAAGGTGTGTGTGTGCGTGTTACTCCGTGTTCTGACCGGATGACGAAAGCCTTTGGCAGCTGTGGGTTCCAAGTGGAGCAGAGTGTCAGCCAGAACGCTGAGAGGCGGGAAGGAAATCCTCGTAAAATGTCCTGCTGCTCCTCTCTGTCCCCGGTTCCTCTTTAGGGGACGCGGGCAGTCCCGCACCCAGGAGTCCTTGACGGCGGAGTCTAAAGGGGTGGGAGGCTGGGTGTTGGGGAGAGGCCCTAGCGGTTTACAGGGCGCTGCCTAACCCACTGCTTGGGAGGCGGGCAGCAGGGGTGCGAGGAGGAGGTGTCTGTCTTTCTCTCCAGAGAACAGATAGAGATGATCATGTGTTCACTGTCCTCCATGGGATGATGAAGCTCATCCCCCGTGTGGCCGCTGCTGTTATTATTATTCGTGTTTAGCAGTTTTCCTGCGACTGTTTCCCCCAACCTACCGTAGACGGCTCAGGCATTCTCCTGCTCTTCCCCCGAGTCTGACAGCCCACAAGGGCCGATGATCACTTTACACTCGAGAAAAATTTCCCAGCGATCCCTGGTGCTGTTTTCAAAACGCCAGGCAAACGTGAGAGGACTCATTTTTGTACCAGTGAAAGTCCCCACCTCTCTCATTTCATGATGGTTCAGTGGGCACCTTCTTTTTCCCAAACCAAAGACTCAGAAAAGGCATGTAAAGCTGTCTGATCGTGACTGGTTTTAAACCTGATAACGTTGTCAAGGATAGATCCTGATATTTCCGGGAGCCACCGGCCGCCACTCATGGTCATTGCAGTGTTATTGACTGTGCTCCTCATGCTGACCTTATGTGCCCGTGACTTTTGCAACTGCCAACTTGTACTTCGTAATCCCTTCATCTTTTTCATCTGGACTTCCAGCCTCCTCCCATCTGACAACCACCAGGGTGTCCCCTGTGTGTATGGTCTGTTTCTGTTTTGTTTGTTTATATTGTTCTTTCTTAACAATATAAACAAACAATCTTTCTTCAGATCCCATGTGTAAGTGAAAGCACATGGTAGTTGTCTTTCTCTGACTTATTTTACTGAGCATAATGCCCTCTAGGTCCATTCATTCTGTCACAAGTGGTTAGATTTTATTCTTTTCATGGCTCAATAATATATATATATATATATACATATATATATATATATATGTATGTATATAACTGATTTTTTATCCAGTCATCTATTGGTGGATATATCTTGGCTATATACAGTAATAAAAGGGAAATATGCAAACTGACTGTATTTCTGTGATGCCCATCAGCCAACTAGGAGTGTGTATGCAAATCAACCCAACAGAAATGGCAGGTTAATTTGCATACACAGGCATGGAGCAGCCAGTCAGGGCGGGACACCTGCTATGAGGGGGAAGGTGGAGGGCAGAGGGAGCTACTGGAGTGGCAAACCAGTCAGAGCCAGCAGACTGAAGGCTCTGGCCCGCCGGAGGGAAGACTCAGCCTGGAACAAAGATGGAAGGGGCGGCAAGAGCGAAGGCCTGGGTCCTGGGTGTCTGAGGAAAACCGGTGCTGGCAGCCAGGGAAAGCAAGGCTCTAATTATAAATAATGCTACAATGATCATAGGGGTGCATATATTCTATTGAATTAGTGTTGTTGTTTTTTAATGTATACCCAGAAGTAGAATCACTGTGTCATAAGGCAGTTCCATTTTTAAATTTTTGAGGAAACATCATGCTGTTTTCCAGTAGTGGCCACACCAGTCTGCATTTCCTCCCACAGTGCATGTACTTCTAATCAGAGTGCAGGTAGAGTCCCTGGCAGGGTGGATGGGGACCCGGGGTGGTGCAGGGTGGCCCTGGAGCTGGGAAGGTGGATGCTCTATCTGCCCTTCAGCCCTCCTCCTGCACCCCTAGCACCTGGGCAAGTATGGCTGGGGCATCCTGGGACTTTGGGACAGGCATGCTGGCGGGAGGGTGTGTGTGTGGGGGGGGGACATGCTAGAAACACTCTTCAGTTGCACAGATAACAAAACTGTGTCTGCACTTTGGGTCAAATAATTATATCCTCGCCAGCACTTGTTGTTTGTTGATTTATGGTGGTAGACATCCTCACAGGTGTGAGGTGATAATCATTGTTTTAATTTGCGTCTCTCGGATGATTAGCAGAGTTGAGCATTTTTTCATATGTCTCTTGGCCATGTGTATGTCCTCTTGAGGAGGTGTCTATTCAGATCCTTCACCCAGTTTTTAGTTGGATTGTTGGTTTAGTTGGTGTTGAGTTGTCTTGAGTTCTTTATACATTCTGGATATTCATCCCTTCTTGGATGTATTGTAGATGAGTATCTTCTTCCAGTCCATGGGTTTACTTTCGTTTGGCTGCTGGTTTCCTTTGCTGTCAGAGACTTTTTAATTTGATGTCATCCCATGTGTGTGTTTATTTATTTTGTTTTCCTTTCCCCCGTGAGGAAGAAATATTTTTTAAAAACATTCTTTGCAATACCATATGCAGGACCTGTTGTTATTCTAAGGCAGATTACTACTTGAGTAATAGACACAGCTGCTCGGCAGACCCATGCTAGGCAGGAAGTGCCCCCTGCGAGGCCTGGATTCCGGGTGTCAGGGGTCAGCGTGTGTGTGACGAAGCCCCGTCCACGGAGCCCGCTCCCCGCCAGCACTCGCTGGCCTGGGTCTCGGGGACTGAGGACACCGGCACCATCAGAGCCAGATGCTGTGCAGGACTCTCTGTGACCTCTGCTTCAGGGGAAGGTAGGCGAGTCCATTGTTCTAAACACGAAGGGTTAAAATTATCCACTGGAGCCTTCGAGGTTTAACACGTAAATTAAGACGGATATCTAAGTAAGCTTAAGAAAGAATAGTAAATTGGTATATCTTATTTTCTTCAGGTATATCCGTACCACTAGTAAGAGTGATGACGTAATGACAGAGACCCCTTGTTAGCAAGGAGATCATTGCCACGTCTCCTCCCGCCATCATCTTTCTGTCGACCGGGAAGCTGAGCCAGGAGGGAGCTGATGTGTAGACAAACGGTGCCCCAGGAGACCTGCAGGACCACCTCGGGGGGCCGGCACTAGAACCCCAGTTCTGCCTGTGCACCCGGCTTGCGGTCAGGGAGGCATGGCACCACTTGAGAGCTGCAATCTGCCAGGAATGAGTGTGAGGGGTTTGACTCTCCCTAGAGCACAGTTCTGATTTGGGTTTTTATTTTTTTTTTTAACCTTTATTGTTGAAGGTTAAAAATATGTCCCCCTTTCCCCGCATTGACCTCCTCTAGCCTGCCCCCACCCCTCACCCCAAGCCTTCCCCCCGGTTGTCTGTGTCCATGGGTTCTGCATCTGTGCACACAAGTTCTGTGGTTGATCTCTTCCCATCCGCCCACCCTTCCCTGCCATCCCTCTGAGGCTGGACAGACTGTTCCATGCTTCTGTGTCTCCGGATCTGTTTTGTTCTTCAGTTTGTTTTGTTCATTAGATTCCTCAGATTTGTGCTTTTTACATTTTTACTGACTTCCTGAAGTTCATGTGAAACTAAATATCATTGAAGGGCTTCTAAGAAGACAAACTCCACCCCCATCCTCACTCATCTCTGATTCCCCACTAACAATTTTCTATAGACTGTATATAAAAGCCTACGCCGTGGTCGGCCAACTCATGAGTCAACAGAACCAAACATCAACAGGATAACGATTGCAATTTCCTCTGAGAGCCACATTTTTTTAAAATTAAACTTCTTCTAATGCCACTTCTTCAAAATAGACTCGCTCAGACCACGGTATTTTGTGGAAGAGCCATACTCAAGGGGCCAAAGAACTGCATGTGGCTCACGAGCCAGTTTGCCAACCACGGACCTAAGCAACTGAACAACCAAAAAAATGGATCAACCAGTTGCTATGATGCTGCACTGACCACCATGGGAAAAACACTCAACACAGGAGCTGCCTCCTGGTGATCAGTGCATTCCCACAGTCAAATTCCTGTGGATGGACAACCTCCCTCGGGCCCTCCCTCTGGCTGGCCAACCTCAGTCCCTCCCCCCCTGCCAGCTGGCCCCTATCAGCCCCGATCCCTGGCCAGACCCCACCCCTGCACAAATTTGTGCACCGGGCCTCTGGTTTCAAACGTAATTGTCAGCAAGAACGCCCACTCCATCCACCCCATCCCACCTTCTCAATAGCGCATTGAACCCTAGAGACCCCTTCCTGCCTTCTCCTCACTTGCATTCTCTCAGTGGGACTCTGCCCACCCTTCTAATACTCAGTATAGAATTTCTTTGTTCTTCCAAAGTGGGTGTCGTTTCACATTGTCCTCGGAGACATAAAAAAAATGCACTCCATGCAAAGCGGACACGAAAAAGGAGGAACACAAAATCACCTCCATCAGCCACTCAGCTCGTCAATGGCTTCAACACAATAAAAAAAAATAATAATAATAAAAATGGCCTCAACAGGAGCCTCTTCTCTGCTCTTTCCACACACGTGCTTAGAGGCAGCTTTGTTTGCCTCCGTGGAATCGTATGCCTCGTTTTATAACCCGAATTTTAAATCATCCGAAATGTGGGTTTCTCTCCACATCAGTAACTACAGACCAAGAGCTGACTTTCAGTTACTCAGCGGAGAAAGCTGAGTCCCCAGCCAGGGCAGCAGGGGGGGGGGGGGGGGGGGGGGGGGGGGGGGGGGGGGGGCGGTGCCTGCGAGAAGGGTGTGTTTGGGGGAGGGGCAACAAAAAGAAACAGACTCTCACCTGAGAAGGTGCCGGTGGAAGGCAGGTGCTTGCAGCAGGAGGGGCCTCGGCTCCCCTCTGCCACCTGCCTCCCCAGCCGCGTCTTTCTCCGCGCACGGCTCCCCTCGTCTTCAGACACCCTCGTTATTGAGGGAACTCGTAAACACGTCAAGAAGAGGAACTGCAGGTCTTCACTACAATGAAGCAAAATGGCCTGAACGTCGTGACAAATACGGTAAGTTAGTACCGTATTTTCCGGCGTATAAGAGGACTTTTTAACCCAGGAAAATCTTCTCAAAGGTCGGGGTCGTCTTATACACCGGATGTCATCTTATAGGGCGAGTATATCCCAAACTCTATATTTTAACTGGAAAAGTTGGGGGTCGTCTTATACGCCCAGTCGTCTTATACGCCGGAAAATGCGGTAAACGACAAGGTGTTGTTATTACTAAAGTCGACTTAGTTTTTTCCTTTCTCCCACCTTCATGAGCTCAGACCAAAGGCATCTATTGGAGGCCAGCTCTCCCCACCTTTTTTAAAAATATATATTTTATTGATTTTTTTACAGAGAGGAAGGGAGAGAGACAGAAAGTCAGAAACATTGATGAGAAAGAGACATCAATCAGCCGCCTCCTACACGCCCCCTACTGGGGATGCGCCCGCAACCAAGATACATGCCCTTGACCGGAATCGAATTTGGGACCCTTCAGTCCGCAGGCCGACGCTCTATCCACGGAGCCACACCGGTTTCGGCACTCTCCCCACCTTTTGATGTTCACTTGCTTCACCGTGCGTTAGAGCTCGGTGGTCATCGATCCGGGAGGGCAGCTGGAGGACGGGGGGCTCTGTAAGCCCTTTATCACACACGGGGGAGGAGGGGACCCCTTTATGCCCGGAGGGCACCCTGTTCCAGGCGACGGTGCAGACTCCCGGGCTTCCTCCCCGCCTCTCTCATCTCCCTGGAATCTGTTTTTGTCCTGGAGCCAGGCCATCTGCTCTGGGCCTTTCCACGCTCGACCTTCCAGATTTTTCCTCTCCTTTAGAAGCTCCTCCTCCTTCTCCTTGATGTAGCCTGAGCTTTTAAGATGCTTCTGGTTTCCTAAGTCAGAGGCTTCCGGTCCCGCCCCCTGGACCCCACTCCCTTCCCCACTGGGTGGTGGAAATACAGGTGGTTCCTGGGTTTAAGCTCGGAGCCGGGCAGCCAGTGTGTTGCGGGCAGATCTGCACCTCGCAGCATTCATGCTCCTGTCCGTGTGTCTGGGCAGCCGTCACTCTGCTCAAATAGATACCCTTCTCCCTCGAATTTCCCTGGAAATCCAGCTCCTTGTGGAAAATCTGTTTGTGCCCCGCCTTCTTCATGCGTCTGACCAACTGGGCACCGGGTCGGGAGATGGGAGATATCTGTAACACTGTCAACAAAAAATATACCGTATTTTCTGGCGTAGAAGACAACCCCCAACTTTTCGAGTTAAAATACAGAGTTTGGGATATACCTGCCCTATAAGATGACACCCAGCATAGAAGACAAACCCAACTTTTGTGTGTGTGTGTGTATTTTTAAATATATTTTATTGATTTTTTACAGAGAGGAAGGGAGAGGAATAGAGAGCTAGAAACATCGATGAGAGAGAGACATCGATCAGCCGCCTCCTGCACGCCCCACAGTGGAGATGTGCCCGCAAGCAAGGTACATGCCCCCGACCGGAATCGAACCGGGGACCTTTCAGTCCACAGGCCGACTCTCTATCCACTAAGCCAAACCGGTCTCAGCAAGACAACCCCAACTTTTGAGAAGATTTTGTTGGGTTAAAGAGTTGTCTTATACGCCGGAAAACGCGGTATATTTAAAAAGAAATTACACTCTCGGCCGTTATTGCAACTGACGGGAAGTATCTATGAATCCATGTCAAAGATGCACGGAATCAGTGTGTACGCTGCATCCGAGGAGCAGACGAGCGAGCGCGTTGCAGACCACGGCCCGTTGCGGAGCGGCCGGTGAGGTGAGCTCAGCGTAGCCCATCCCCTGTGTGTTTCTTGTTCTCCAGTTCGACCTGGTGTGTGCCAACGCCTGGATGCTGGACCTCACCCAAGCCGTGCTGAACCTGGGCTTCCTGGCCGGGGCCTTCACCCTGGGCTACGCCGCCGACAGGTAGGCCGCGGGCGACAGCCACCGCCTCCCAGCGCCGTGTCCCAGCGGGTGGTGGGCCGAGTTGTCGCTGTTAGAGGAATAGCAGGCCGTGGTCTCCTGTCCTTCCCCTCGTCCGCGCTGAGGCTCCTCTTGCTGCTCCCCACGACCCTCCTCTGCACACGCCTTGCTCCGTGGTGCTCTGGGGCCGGGGCTCTTCCCGGTGTTTGACGTGTGTTTTCCGATGTTTCTCCTGCCGGTCCTTCCATCCGTCTCTCCTTTCCCCACCTCCAGGGCAGCGCTCTCCCCGGCTGCCTGCGGCTGGGAATTGAGTGACTTTTTTTTTTTTTAAACACATATTTTATTGATTTTTTACAGAGAGGAAGGGAAAGGGACAGAAAGTCAGAAACATCGATGAGAGAGAAACATTGATCAGCTGCCTTCTGCACGCCCCCTACTGGGGATGTGCCTGCAACCAAGGTACATGCCCTTGACCGGAATCGAACCGGGGACCCCTCAGTCCGCAGGCTGAAGCTCCATCCACTGAGCCACACTGGTCTCGGCGAGTGACTCTTTTTTGTATACAGTGCTGTAATTTTGTGGTTACTCTTCTTTTTAAAAAAAAATATATTTTATTGATTTTTTTACAAAGAGGAAGGAAGAGGGACAGAGAGTCAGAAACATTGATGAGAGAGAGACATCCATCAGCCGCCTCCTGCACGCCCCCCACTGGAGATGTGCCCACAACCAAGGTCCATGCCCTTGACCAGAATGGAACCCGGGACCCTTCAGTCCACAGGCCGACGCTCTGTCCACTGAGCCACACCGGTTTCGGCTCGTTGCTCTTCTTAAGCTGAACATTGGGGTTTGCTTCTTCTGCGCGTGTTTCTGGCACCACCCGTGCACACGTCTTCACCCGGGAGGAGGGGGGAGGGTCGGTGTTCTAGGGGCCCCGCTGTGTTCAGAGGAGATGTCTTGGTTCTGGAGAGGCCACAGACCCATGGACACGTCTGCCTCAGCCCCGGCCAGCGGGCAAGGACAGAAACGGGACAGCGGGCCGCCCCTCTCTGCAGAGGGACCGAGAGGGAATCGGCCAGGGCACCTGCTTCGGCCTCCGCAGACAGAGGCCAGATGCCCCGCTGCCTGTGAGCGAGGCGGGGAGTACCAGGGACAGCGTTCTCAGGTCAAATCCCTTCAAGGCAGTGGTTCTCAACCTGTGGGTCCCGACCCCTCTGGGGGGTCGAAGGACCCTTTCACAGGGGTCTCCTAAGACCGTCGGAAAACGCAGATATTTACATTATAATTCATAGCAACAGCAAAATTGCAGTGATGAAGTATGGTTGGGGGTCACCACCCCATGAGGAACTGTATTAAAGGGTCGCGGCCTTAGGAAGGTTGAGAACCGCTGCTTCAAGGTCACTGGCAGCAGGTTTTCACCGCCGGTAACTCGGCACCCGGCTGCGGAACCGTCCAGCATCGGGCTGGCAGGTTCTTTGTGCGGGTACCCTGCTCCCTTCCCCTCAACCACTCCATCACGTTACATAAGCGGCGACAGACAATACAGGAGAGCAGCTCACGCTGGTTCGGGCTTTACCGGAACTCGCGCTGTGGAAAGAAAGCAGAGTAACAAAAGCACAGAAGGGAGCGAGCCGAGGCTTGGCACGCAGAGGGAACTGCCCGTGTCCTGACCCTCCCCCTGTGCCAGCAGCTCTCACCCTGGCAGAGCAGCCTCAGAGCAGAGCGTGGCTAAAACAATCCGTCTTCCCTCCCTCCCTCCCTCTGTCGGCAGGTACGGCCGGATCCTCGTGTACCTCATCTCCTGCTTCGGCGTTGGCGTCACGGGCGTGGTGGTGGCGTTCGCGCCCAACTTCCCCGTGTTTGTGGTCTTCCGCTTCCTGCAAGGCGTGTTCGGGAAGGGGACGTGGATGACCTGCTACGTGATCGGTGAGTCATGCAGGGCTGGGGGACGGGGGTGGGGAGGCCTGCAGGTGGGTTGGCCTTCCTGTGCAGGAGGCTGGCCTCGCGGGGTGAATGGGGGTGCAGGGCGGGACCCTGCCTCTGCCAGCTGCTCTGCACAGCCACCTGGCTCTGGGGCCAAATAGGGAATGCCACACCATACGGGGTGACCGCCCTCTGGCATCACCTGCCATCCTGTTGGCACGGGATGTTTTTTTCTTTGCTTTATTCGAGATGAATTTTTTTTTAATATATTTTATTGATTTTTCACAGAGAGGAAGGGAGAGGGATAGAGAATTAGAAACATCGATGAGAGAGAGACATCGATCAGCCGCCTTCTGCACGCCCCCTACTGGGGATGTGCCCACAACCAAGGTACATGCCCTGGACCGGAATTGAACCTGGGACCTTTCAGGCCCCAGGCTGACGCTCTATCCACTGAGCCACACCGGTTTTGGTAGAAATATGGAGCGTTTTTCAGGAAACCCAAGTCTAGTGAAGGTTAGAAGCTGTGGGGTTGGGGCAAGAAAGACGATCAGGGTCGACTTAGCCTCCGATGGAGACCGATTCGGGGGAAGACGGCAGGGAAAGGATGCCGGCCACGAGAACCTCCCGTGGTTTTTCGAGAGAGGGGAAGGGAAGGAGAGGCACAGAGAGAGACACATCGATGTGAGAGAGACATACCGATTGGCTGCATTCAGGACTGGGGATAAAACCTGCAACCCAGGTCCATGTGCCCTCGACCCGGATTGAACTGTGACCCTTCAGTCTGCGGGCCGATGCTCTAACCGTTGCGCCAACTAGCCAGGACCCACCACTCCCCGTCCCCAGGATTCTTAAAGAAATACCACACACATGAAAGGTGCAGCACTGCGGAGAGAGCTATCGTTTGAGAGACACTCTCTTGTGGTCGTGAAAAAATGTGTGGAGTCTGACGTTCCCAACGAGTCTCCCCAAGAGACAACGATATGCATGCTTTTAGATAAAGTCCGACCGTTCTGTTATGTGTATGTTTTCCTGATTACGCTGACTTTCCCCAACAGTCGTCATGGAAGCCACCCCAAAACCAGCACCTCCACTGTTTGTCCTCCAGGAGAGCGGGCTGGTGCGGGAGGGGCGGGAGACAGGGTGCGGGGAGCAGAGCGCCCCCCCACTGTCAGGCTGTCTGGGAAGCACCTTCCCTCCCCCGCTTGCTGGGGAGGCTGGGGCTGGGCCGGTCCAGGGCCCCCGAGCCGTGCAGTGCGGGCGACGATGCGGCAGGTGCAGCCTGTGTGTGTGCTCTGGCGCCGACCTTGAGGTTCCCCGACCCCGTGTTTGTTCCCCTCCAGTGACGGAGATCGTGGGCTCGAAGCAGAGGAGGATCGTGGGGATCGTTATTCAGATGTTCTTCACGCTGGGGATCATCCTCCTCCCGGGCATCGCCTACTTCATCCCCAACTGGCAGGGCATCCAGCTGGCCATCACGCTGCCCAACTTCCTCTTCCTGCTCTACTACTGGTAACGCGGCGGCGGCAGACCGAGTGCGTGCGGCTCCCGGCGGCGCGCCCTGGGCAGCTCGGGCCCGTGACCCCGGGAACCACCCAGGGGTGTGCTAACATCTCCAGCAGGGCGGTGGGCGCTGGGACTTCCTAGAGAACTGGGAAATGTGTAGAGATTATTATTATTATTATTATTATTATTATTTTAATTTTAAAGGGAATTTTGGGTAAATTCACCTAAGAGATTCTTTTTTAAAAAAATATATTTTTATTGATTTTTCACAGAGAGGAAGGGAGAGGGACAGACAGCTAGAAACATCCATCAGCTGCCACCTGCACATCCTCCCCTACTGGGGATGTGCACACAACCAAGGCACATGCCCTTGACCGGAATCAAACCTGGGACCCTTCAGTCCGCAGGCTGAAGCTCTATCCACTGAGCCAAACCGGTTTGGCTGTAGAGATTATTTATTGATGATTTGACTGATAGTCATTCCTCAGCTAAATTACCGTATTTCCTGACGTACAAGACGACTGGGCATATAAGACGACCCCCAACTTATCCAGTTAAAATATAGTTTGGGATATACTCGCCCTATAAGACAACACCCAGCGTATAAGACGACCCCCGGCTTTTGAGAAGATTTTCCTGGGTTAAAAAGTCATCTTATATGTCAGAAAATACGGTAATGAAATAGCAAAACCCAAGTTGTATTTTATTTTGGAATGTCTTCATGAGGACTGCAAGGCCAAAAACCGCCCACACGTACCTGCCGTAGGTATCTCAACACAAAATAAAGGCAGGGAAGTTGACTTGCTCCTCCGTGTATTCTGGGAAGCAACGTGATGTTGCTCGGAGATTCTCCGGGGAATAAGGACACGTTAAGAGCGTGGGAAACATCACCAGGAAGCTGCAGGTCTATGCCTTTGACTCCTCGTGAAGTGAACTTATTTGAATCATTCCTCTCACTTCAATCCGTGGGCAAATCTGCTTCCATAATTTGTTTTTTATATATATATATATATTTTATTGACTTTTTACAGAGAGGAAGGGAGAGGGATAGAGAGCCAGAAACATCAATGAGAGAGAGACATCGATCAGCCGCCTCCTGCACGCCCCCCACGGGGGATCTGCCTGCAACCAAGGTACACGCCCTTGACCGGAATCAAACCCGGAACCCCCCAGTCTGCAGACCGATGCTCTATCCGCTGAGCCACACGGGTTTCAGCCATAATTTGGGCTTTCACCGTGTCCCGAAAGCTCCCTGAATCCCAGCTCTTTCCGTGATTAACGGGGGAGGCTGCCTTCCAGAGGCGCCTGGCCTCGCGAGAGCGGTGCGATACGTCACCGTGTGGATCACGGCCAGGATCCCGCTATGCAGTGAGCATCCTTTCCTGCCACAGTAAACCCGCCCAGGTCATCTGTGCTTTTTTAGAATCTTCTAAACTCAAAGGTTCGCCTCCATCTGCGTTGAACAGGAAGACCCGTTCTGACAGAGAAACTCGCGTCATTAAAAGTCTTAGGTTTGGAAATTCTCCTCGTGGCTCAGAGACGCCTTCTCCTTCCAGGGCGGTCCCCGAGTCGCCGCGCTGGCTGGTGACGCGGAAGAAAGGGGACGAGGCCTTGAAGATCCTTCGGAGCATCGCCAAGTGCAACGGGAAGTACCTCTCGCCCAGCTACTCGGAGGTACGGGGACCCGTCCCGGGAACGGCCGGGTGGGGGGAAAGTGGGTGAATGTGTCTCAGACGTGCATGCTCCCAAATCTCTGAGCCACGTGTGGTTGGCTGTAAAAACAGCGAGCCGTGGCGAGGGTCGGGAGGCGCGTTAAAGCAGACGTGTTTGGGAAGGGCGGTGGCCTTGTGCTGAGGTTCACGGTCGTGGAGTCCGCACGTCCACAGATGCTTGAATGACTCACAGCCCCAGGGTACTGAATCCTTCGTTCATCGCCACCGAACAAACCCTACATCTTTCTGGACATCAGTTTAGGCTACAGATGGGTCTTTGCCTTTAGTCTCAGGAGCCCTGTGTGTCTGAACCAGAGCTTGGACAAGAACGCAATGCTTCAGCCTTCGGAAGGACATAGGCTGGCTGCCGTGCCTTCTCTCTTTTCTGCTTCCTCCCTCTATCCCTCCATCTCTCTCTTCCTTCCTCCTTTTTTCCTTGCTTCCTCCAGCTAAGGCTTTTGGGTATCCCTATATTGCTGCTCTAAGAGAAATTGGGTGGATTCAAAGCTCACTACTTGTCTTCAGGAAGGTGTGATATGCGGTTGAAGGCCTAATTGTGTTTGGAGCAGCCCCAGAATAATTAGGGGACAGCATATAAAATCGGTGACCGTGCTGAGCGCAGAGACGTAGGTGAACGTGGAATGACAGAAGGGTTATTGTGAAAGGAGTTTAGAGGAGAATTTGGGGAGGCTGTGAATCCTGGATGCACCCTTTTAAGAACGTGAGGTTGCGAACATGGCTTCCTTCGCGGCAGCCGGTTTGTTTTGCTGGAAGCGTCTGGGGACACTCAAGGTTTTGTCGGTTTGAGCGCTGCCGCTCCAGCCTCGGGGTTTCCGCTGTCTCCTCTCGCCCTCACGTTAGGCTGCAAGGAGGGGACTCTGGGTTCACGAGGGTCCCAGGGACCGGGTGCCCCTGTTGGGAGCAGATGAGTGATGGCCTGCGGCTCACAGGTCAGGAGCACACAGTGAGATAAGACAGCGTCGGCGTCAGCCGTAAGACCAGCTGCTCCCCGTTGCTCTCCGAGCACAGCTGAGCTGGGTATTCCTACTCAGCTTCTCCCACACGCTGGCTCGCCGTCTTCACAGCTGGCTCCAATGCAGGGTCATTTGCACTCAATCTTACGAGTCAAATGAATGTGTTTGCTCTCCACTCGGCAGCGCCCTGAATAGATGGCACGTGTCATCCCAAAGCTGAGCCTCTGTGCGCGTTACATCCAGGTTTTGAAAATGCACGTTCCCCGGGCACGTCCCGTGTCGTCATGGGGATTACTAAGAGGCCGGGGGCGGTTCCTGGGCAGGTGCTGTGACCGTCTGGTGAGTGTCCAGCTCCGGCCCCTCCGTGGACCCACCAGCCACTTCGAATCCACGCAGACATCACTGCGGCTCGATGCACAGCTGGCCAAGTGGGCGGCCGCGCCATGTTCCCCTCGTCTCGGAGCCCGGCCGACCTCCCCGCCCCAGCCCGCTCCCTCGCTGGCACCAGGGGGCCTGGTCTGTTTTGGGGGTACCGGAGGACCAGCTCACACGCCCCCAGGATGCTCCATTCTACAGAAGACACCCTGAAATTCACTCCGCCCTGGGGCTCCTGACGCACCACCGGCTTTAGCGAAGGGAAGGAAGATGTGGGAAACGCGGAAATTTCAGAAGCACCTGAAGGGAAGCTGAGGCCTCACTTATGAATGATAAGGACTAATAGTCACAGGCAGTCGTGAGGGAAAGGTTACTGTGAAACGGCAGGGAGGCAGCTGCAAAATCAACACGGCATGAGGCTCGTGGTCGTGAAGCAGGTTAGACGGCGAGAAGGCCGCTCCTTTCGGCGACTCCGGTAACGCCGCCCACGTCCAGGACCACGCTCCACGGCGGTGGGGTAATATCTCGTTTTCTGAAACGATAGGGAATCAGTGGGGAGTTGTGGCGGGTCGACCTCAGGAAGCAGTCTGCGTCTTGCTTATGATTTCCAGAGGGACGAGCCAGAAACGGCTCGGGTCCATTGGCTTTGCGGAGTAATCTAAGGCAGCGATTCTCAACCTGTGGGTCTCCACTCCTTTGGGGGTCAAACGACCCTTTCACAGGGGTCGCCTAAGACTATTGGAAAACACCTATTTCCCATGGTCTTAGGAACCAACACACCGCTCCTTGGTGTAGCAAAGTGTAGCCAGGTAGTTTACTGTTGTCCTAGGAAGACTGTTGCCCATGCTACACCTTGATTCAAGACAAAATTTCATTTATTTGTCATTAGAAATAAATATTTCACAGTATATAATTACATATTATTTTTGTGATGAATCCCTATGCTTTAATTATGTTCAATGTGTAACAATGAAAATACATCCTGCCTATCAGATATTTACATTACAGTTCATCACAGTAGCAAAATTACAGTTATGAAGTAGCAACGGAAATAATTTTATGGTTGGGGGTCATCGCCACATGAGGAGCTGTCTTAAAGGGTCGAGGCTTTAGGAAGGTTGAGAACCACTGATCTAAGGAAAGCTTTGTTTGTCTGATAAAACTGGTTTTCTCTGCTCCGGGGGTTCTCCAGGCTGATACTTTGTCTTTGGTTTTGGCAGAAGCAGTTGGGGTAATGTTGGATCCGATCCAGCATTAGGCCAGACAGATGGTTCTGAGATTGGCTGCCCTGTACATCGCGCCCACGGTGGTATTTCACGTGGGCGCCCCTCCTTTCTCGGGGGAATCACCTCCGGCTCTCTGGCTCCCTGAGCCCTTAGCTTTTATTTGCCAAAGTTCCCGGCTGGCCTCCGACTGCTGAAGAGCCACAGCAGCAGGGAGACATGCAGCTGATTCGAATGTCGGCTCTCTGGATGCACCAAGAGTGCAACTGTGATCCACAGCAAAGCAATGCCTCACATCAGAACCGGGGCAGCCCAGCTGGCGTGGCTCCGTGGTTGAGCATTGATCCATGAACCAAGAGGTCACCAGTTTGATTCCAGGTCGGGGCACATGCCTGGGTTGCAGGCTTGATCCCCAGTCAGGGGTGTGCAGGAGGCAGCTGATCGATGTTTCTCTCTCACGTTGAGGTTTCTGTCTACCCCTCTCCCTTCCTCTTCCTAAAAAAGCAATGCAAACAAGGCAGGTGGGTGGAGCTCATAGGAAGGTCTATAGAAAAACAGGAAAGAATCAGAAGGGGCAGAATGTGAAACGAGGTAGTTACCAACTCAGGAGGAGGATTCACTCTCACACCTGGCTCAATCGCCAGAGGCGGGTTTAGAGATTTGACACGTGTTCGGTTATCCGGACGACCTCGGAGGGTGGTAAATTACATTATTATTTAAATATCCACACACCCCTCCTCTCCATTGGGTGGAGACACTCCCTGGCTCCTTGGATG
>PVJN01046207.1:0-16542 GCA_004026805.1 Lasiurus borealis
CTCTTGCAGTCAGGGTTGACCACATGACCTGCCTATTCAGAAATAAGGGGAGTGTCTGGCCGGGTGGCTCAGTGGGTTGGAGTGTTGTCCCATGCACCAAAAGGTTCGATTCCTGGGCCAGGGCATATCCCTAGGTTGCAGGTTCACTCTCTTGTTGGGACCCATATGGGGAGGCAACCAGTAGATGTTTCTCTCTCACATCTATGTTTCTCACTTTCCCTTCTCTCTTTAAAAAAAAAAAAATCATTATTGTTTCGAATATTACCGATGTTCCCTTCCCCATATTGTTCCCCTCTACCCAGTTTCCACTCACCTCAAGTCTCCCTCCTTCTCCTCCTTAAAAAATCAATTTAAAACAACAGCATATCCTCCAGTGAGGATAGACTTTCATATATGTAACATGGGTGGGTATTAGATTGTACCCCATGTTTTGCTATTTCAAACCATGTCTCAATGAACAAATGTGTAGCTACATATTCTTTATTGAGGCAAGATTCACATAACACAAAGTTAACCAGTTTAAAACAATAGAACAATGAAACTCACTGAATAGAATTCACTTAATCCTACAGTAGTCCTATAAGGTTGGGCCCTAATTCTACCTTATATTCCGAACTCCAACATCACTGAACCACTGAATTCACCCATTCTCAATTCTGCCTACGGCACAACTTCCTGCACGCTGCATTAGAGCACGTATTGCTCAAACCACTTGGAGAGAATTGTTCTGTTACTTGAGCTGAGAGCACCCTGTCTAATATACCTATACTCCCTGCCTGCCTCCCACATACCCCCATCTAGACTCCAGGTTCCGTGAAAGCAAAAACTGTGTCAAGTTCATCAGCTTTTGGCACAGCGCCTGGCACCTAGGAGCTCCTCAGCAGATGTTTGTGGACTGGTGAGTGGATGAAGTGCTTTGAAATGAAAACTGGTTTCGGTTGGAGTACTGAGAAACCGTCCTCCTCAGAGATGGAACGTGAAGGACAAATGGGATTCCGTCCCGTGGGAAACGGCATTTCTGGCCGCGGGAGCTCTGAGCGAGCCCCAGGACGGTGGACACGAATGCGAGGTTCTGGAACCAGGCCGAGGCGAGGTTGGAAACGCTGGTTCAGACACCAGAGTGAAATGCCATGGAAATGCCGTGCTAAGGAACCCGGACCTCTTCTCCAATGGCCGAGAGTCATTGAAGGGTGCCGTCAGGAAAGGGATGTTTCTGGGTCAGCAATTTAGAAAGATGCACGCGGAAGCCATGTGGAGGATGGATGGGGGTTAGCAAGCTTGGAGGCAGGCGGGCCAATTAGGAGATATACTTACCAGGTTCTTGCTTGTTGTAACTGGGGAAAATCCAATTTAGGTGGGTAACAGCGGAATGAATGGATTAGCTCACTGGCGTCTGTTAGCAGGAGGACATCTGGCCGTGACCTCAGCAGTCCCACCCGGGCCCGCCCCACAGGGAGGGAGAAGCCAGAGGCCTTCCCCGAACCTGGGCCAAGAGACCGCCCTGGGAGAGAGGACAGCCCCAGGCACTTAGGTGGCCCTGGGGCAGGGAGGGGGTTCCTTTAAGCCTGCGCCTGTGCTGCCAGGGAAAGCTCACCCACCGGGGAGGCCCCAGGACACTCTTAGTGGGTCAGACCCGGGGTTATTTTTAACCAGGAATCGGGTTACAAACAGCCTTTCCTGGACCGTCAGT
The DNA here is from genome assembly GCA_004026805.1 of Lasiurus borealis. Lineage (NCBI taxonomy): Eukaryota > Metazoa > Chordata > Mammalia > Chiroptera > Vespertilionidae > Lasiurus > Lasiurus borealis. The sequence continues at coordinate 1,691 of PVJN01046207.1, forward strand.
GGGCACAGCCCTGGGAGGCAGCCGGCTGTGCTGGCAGGAGCTGGGGAAAGGGAGGGTGTTGCAGCTGATGAGCAGGCAGGCTGGCAGGGTGTGGACCCGCTAAGTACCAGCAGCCTTGGCCTGCACCCAGCCCCCTCCACCAGGGTCCCTTCCCCACTCAGGGAGTGCGTTCCTCCTTCGGTGACCGAACAGTTCTCACTCTACCAAGACAAATGGCTGCAACCCCAAGGGGCAGACAGCCCAGACCCCGCAGGGTGGCGCAGTGCGTGCGGCAGGGACAAACCTCCTGGGGTCCACCCTCTAGGAGGGGGCATCTGGGCACATGGAGCCAGAGCAGGTCAAGGCCCAACACAGAGTTGATCAACAAAGAGCTACAGAAGCAGGGAAGTCTGGGCGGCTGGGTGGGGGTGGCAGGCTGGGTGCTGGGCCTTGTGGTGGGGATATGGGAGGAGGTACATGACAGCCGGACCTTGGGGGATGGGTAGGCTTGGCCAGGCAGATGGCGAGTGAGCAGGGGGAACCACAGGCGAAATTCCTTAGCCACAAGAGGCGTGGTCCGGGCGCATCAATCAGGGAGCTGGGGAGATGGTCTTAGACCCTGAGGTTCAGACTCTGAGAGCCCTGGGAAAATGCTGGAAGGGCTGAAACCGGTTTGGCTCAGTAGATAAAGCATCGGCCTGTGGACTGAAAGGTCCCAGGTTCGATTCCAGTCAGGGGCAGGTGCCTTGATTGTGAGCACATCCCCAGTGGCTGGCGGGGAGGGTGTGCAGGAGGCACCTGATCGATGTTTCTCTCTCATGGATGTTTCTAACTCTCTATCCCTCTTCCTTCCTCTCTGTAAAAAATCAATAAAAAATATTTTTAAAAAATCAGGGCCATGCGTTCTTGTGCTCATGAAATTTATGTGTGTTTATACGGGTGCTTATCTCTATGAATCATGATTTTTCTGGTAAAATATGCTACCCAAACAAAACATTTAAATATTCAAGTGTTATATTCATCCAAACACACTCATTTGTCTCATCAATTGATCTTTTTTAAAATATATGTATATATATCTTTATTGATTTCAGAGAGGAAGGAAGAGAGAAAGAGAGAGAAATATCAATGATGAGAGAGAATCATTCATTGATTGGCTGCCTCCAGCACATCCCCCTAAGGGGGATTAAACCTGCAACCCAGGAATGTGCCTTTGACCGGAATCGAACCCAGGACCTTTCAGTCTGCAGGCTGATGCTCTATCCACTGAGCCAAGCCAGTCAGAGCACATCAGTTGATTTTAAAACAGTACAAAATACACCTGGGCTGAATTGTGAGGTCAAGGAACTGAGCTGGGTCAGTTAGGGATATTTTTGGTTATGGGTAAAAAAGATAACCCAATCCGAACTTTTTTAAAGCAGAAAGGAAATTCGCTCTCACCCCCGTCGAAAAGGTCAGGAGGGGGGCTGGCTTCAGGCACAGTGTGATCAGAAGCTCCCCCTTTGTCACCAGGGTTCAGTTTCTCTCTTTCGCTCTCTCAGTCCCATGTTGGCTGTGTCCTCAGAGGAGCATTCTCACTGAGGGACCCCTCCCCAATTCCCTCAAATGGCTGTACTGCTCTTCACCTCACCCCACCCCAAGTGCAAGGGAAAGAACAAAAGTCTCTTTCTGAGAAGCCCAGCAATTGCATCGTGTTAGATGTACGTGATCTACATGTACGTCCCTGAACCAGTCATACTGGTCAAAGGCCAGAATAAGATACTTACCTGCTAGGGCTGTTCGGCCTAACTAAGTCAACATTTATAAAGTACTCAGCACAGTGCCTCGTGCAGAGTAAGCCCCATAGAAGTATCGGTTTGACACAAACATATTGACCAGACCCCAGTCACAAGTCCCCCATGGCTACCTGCTTGGACCACAGTGACTGTATGTGGGAGGACTGGCGGGTGTGGGTCAAAGGAGATGTGGGCAGCGAATAGGCAAGTGGCCCCGGTTCTCCAGAGGGCTGGGGAGGAGGGAGGGTGGGCTGGGATGGAAGGACAGACAGGGAGGAGGGTAGGAGATCGCCCTCAGAAAGGGAAATTTCCAGTTAGAGGCCTTGATGCTGTTGCAGTTCCATGATGAACAGGACCCAAGAGCGTTATAGAATTTTTTTAAATTGTATTGATTTTTTACAGAGAGGAAGGGAGAAAAATAGAGAGTTAGAAACATTGATCAGCTGCCTCCTGCACACCTCCCAGTGGGGATGTGCCTGCAACCAAGGTACGTGCCCCTGACTGGAATCGAACCGCAGGCCGATGCTCTATCCACTGAGCCAAACCGGTTTGGGCGGGACCCAAGAGCATTCTGCTCGGGTTGCTGAGGTGGAGCTGGAAGATAAGGACAACCTGAAGGCCAGGTTATCTGAACCGCCATCTGCAACAAGTCCTGCAGCCCTTTAGCAACTCAGCTGGGCTCAATTTTGTTGTAAAACTGATTATTTTCAAATAATGGCGCTTTTTCATATTCTGGGTTCTAACTATAAATATTTTAGGTTCCGTGTTAAATAGCCCGAAGCCAAAAGCATCTTTTATTGTATTTTTTATTTTTTGCAAGTGACCTGCCCTTGTTTCTTTTTTTTTTTTAGTCTATTGTTTTCTTTGAAATAATTGCATAGGATTGTAGGGCCCAAAGCCATCTAAGGCAGTGGTTCTCAACCTTCCTAAGGCCGTGACCCTTGCATACAGTTCCTCATGTGGTGGTGACCCCCAACCATGAAATTTTGCTACTGTGATGTAAATATCTGCATTTTCCGATGGTCTTAGGCGACCCCTGTGAAAGGGTCATTCAACCCCAAAGAGGTTGCGACCCACGGTTGAGAACCACTGATCTAAGGGGTCACATGCAGGCCAGCTCCTTCAAGCCTTAGGGGTGAAGAGACTTAACGTCCAATCATAGGGTGGTAGGAGGGATGACTGGGGGGAGTCCTCATCCCGGACTGCTCGCCCCTTCTCTCCCACTTCTGGGTCTCAGAGCCAAGGCTGGGCCCGGGACTGCTGGACAGCAGGACCAAGGAGTGGTCTGAGAAGCCCCTCCCCTGCAAGGGGAGGCAAAGGAGAGGGAGGGAGGAGGGAGGGGAGAAGGAAGGAGGGAGGGCCAGTGACCCGCTCAGCCGCTCCATTCACTGCTATACGCCTGGTCCTCACCAACTCAAGTCTCGATTCCAGGGAGAGTCCTCTGAGAGCCTGGATTATTCGTTTGCAGAAGCATCGTGTCTTTCTTGAATTTTAGTGTAGAAATCCGGGGTGCATTGGCAATTGTTTCATTTCCTGGAAATCTGCGGGAGGTTTGCATGGAGAGCTGACCTGGCTAGGCGCACCCCATCATCAGGGGACTCTTTCCTGGAACTCGAGTGTGTTGGGGAGAAAGCCTCGGATGGTCTGGCCCCAGGGGCACTCAAACGGCTGTGGCCTCCAAACCATCTCCATGGCAATCCCATGTGTGAGCAGTGCCTCTCGTGATTGGAAAAGGGACTATTGGAACATGTATTCCACAGCACAAGCTGTTTTGAGGTTGTTGTTATTTATTTTTTTTTCTTTTTAAAATTATTTTTAGTGTTCCTTTCATGACATGCGAAGATTTGATCGTTGGGGCACGTGAAAATGAAAACACATTTATGTGTGTGTGAAATAACACTGTGACCACCATACTGTGTCATATTCCATAACACAGATACATGTAGAACCTGAACATAGAAACACTGAAGGGGCTCTTTCATGCCTGGCTCTGAGTTTTAATCTGTGAAACCTAAAGTTTATTTTGCCTTGTATTTTGTTGAAAATATATCTTATAATGCTATAATATTTTTTAAAGGTACATGAACTTATTAAAACTTTCAAGATATATTTTTTAATTTAAAATTTTTTAAAAAATATATTTCATTGATTTTTTAAGAGAGGAAGGGAGAGGGATAGAGAGTTAGAAACATCGATGAGAATTAAACATCGACCAGCTGCCTCCCGCAAACCCCCCACTAGAGATTTGTCCGCAACCAAGGTACATGCCCTTGACCAGAACTCAACCCGGGACCCTTCAGTCTGCAGGCCGAAGCTCTATCCACTGAGCCAAACTGGCCAGGGCAAAACTTTCAAGATAATTTAAACAATTTATCCAAGCCAGACACTGAATGAACGCTCAGGAGGTTATGATCAGAAGGAGTTCCATTTCAGAGGCTTCAGAACGAATTCCTGGTAAAAGGTGCTACTAGCACACTCTTTGTTGGGAGTGCTTTTGGTGCCATCTCACCATCTCACCCCAAACCCAGTGCCTGGGCCAATGGGTTAGCAGTAGCACGTGCCTGGTGGGCAGTGGAGAGTCTTCTATTCATATTTGTCTGCAGGTAGCACCTCTCACCAGGTTACTGGGTCCATGATGGCAGCAGAAAGGGACTCAGGACAGAAGCAGCGACAGGAGAGCTGGGCTGGGCTGCTTTGGCTCTCGGAGAAGTCAGAGAAAAGGGGCCTCGGAGACAGGTTCAGGGGTTCACCCAGGAAGAGCTGCTGCTGCTGCCCATTGCTCCCCGGGTTGCAAGTCTCGCGGGGTCCCTGGGAGGTTAGGAGATACCTGCCTGTGGGGGAAGCAGAGGAGGGGGAGCAGGGAACGGTATAGGGGTGCTCGCTGGAGGGAGAGCACATGTTGGCTCCTTTGTGCTGAGCGCATTCATCTCCGTCCTGCAGGTGGGAATCTTGGGGGCCCTCTGGGGAGAGGGTCTCAGTAGAATATTCCTAGGCTTTCCAGGTGTGCTCTTTCAGGTCGTGGTCTCCACCGATTGGTCGGTGTGAGGGAAGGTCACTGCAGCTGGTCCCGAGGCAGCCAGGGTGTCGCCTGTCTGGTTTGGCTGCTTTTCTGGGCCTGGAGCTGAACTACAACGGAGGCCTCGATGCTATCTTTAGGGCGGAAAGGTCAGGGGGTCAAACCGCTCGACCAGTGATGTGAAAGATCAGGGGTCCAAACCGCCTGACCAGCCATAGGCTAGGGAAGGAAAGGTTACCCGGGGGCAAGGTTCACGTTTTCCCAGTTTTGCCTCTTACGAGGCATCCGGGCTTTCTGCCCTGGTGAGTTTCTGTCCTTGCTCTGCTCATGTCTGTCTAACAGTTCCCATTTATTGCAGTTTCCTTTATCATTCTTTGGAGCAACAGCCTTTATTTTTTTTTAAAATATATTTTTTATTTCAGAGAGGAAGAGAGGGAGAGAGAGATAGAAACATCAATAAGGAGAGTCTCCTACATGCTCCCTACTGGGGATCAAGCCCTCAACCTGGGCATGTGCCCTTGACCAGAATCAAACCCGGACCCTTCAGTCCGCAGGCTCATGGACACTCAATACTCAAACCAAAATCAGTTTTGATTTTAAAAATATTTTTAAAAGGTGAGTTATTTTGAAATTTAGGATCAGCTCAAGAGGTTAGGGGATCAGCTGTTTTTCAAGTTGCCTGAAGAGCATCAATTATGTTTCACTTCTTCTGTCCTGAGTCCATTTGTGCTGCTAGCATGGTCCCAGGACCCCTAGGCTGGGTGCTGTGTAGCCCTTCCCTTAGGGGATCCCCAGCTCCCCTCCCCTCTTCTCTAAAGAAATCCAAGCTTCTTTTACCCGCCGTCTGCCATGGCTCCTGAGCCTGCCTGCGCACCACCTGCTCCCGCTTTCAGGAAACGCGGTGAGAGGTGCGACCTGCGGACAAATAGGAATGGAAGACTCTCCACTGCCCACCAGGCACGTACCACTGCCCACCCATTGGCCAAGGCACTGGGTTCGAGGTGAGATGGTGCGATGGCACCAAAAGCACTCCCCACAAAGAGTGTGCTGTTAGCACCTTTTACCAGGAATTCCTTCTGAAGCCTCTGAAATGGGACTCTTGGGGCCTCCCACCCCGAAATTTCCCTTCCTGATCCTAACCTCCCGAGAGTTCGTTTGGTGTCTGACTTGGATAAATGGTTAAATGCCTTCGAGGTTTTTAATAAATGTAGGCATCTTTTTTTAAATTTTCTTATTTGACCTTATTTATTTATTTAGTTAGTTTTTTTTATTGTTTAAAGTATTACAAATAGTAGTAAAATGTAGGCATCTTTTTCTTTTCTTATTGACCATCTTTATTTATTTATTTATTTAGTTAGTTAGTTAGGTTTTTTTTTTTATTGTTTAAAGTATTACAAATAGTAGTGAAATGTAGGCATCTTTTGAAAACATCTGTAGCGCCGCCGTGCAGAACTACGAGGCCGTTTGGGCTCCCACACTGCTCCCCTCCCCTCCCCGGGGATCCTTCCTGCCCTCGAGGGTGGGGGGTCCCCTGGCGCAGCCTGGAAGCTGGGGGGACCTGCCCGCCTGGGGGGACCTGCCCAGGTCGTCCTGCGGGAGGCGCCTGCTCTGCCGCCCCCTTGTGGCCGCAGCCTGTCAGCGCAGCTTCTCTGGACAAGGCGAGCAGAGCAGCCACTAGAGGGAGGCGAAGGCCTTCTTTTAATTCTAAGTCAGGGGGAGAGGACAGCTCCCCGTTACTAATCACGCTGCCAGAGGCCCACCTACAGGAAGACAAAGCAGGAGACATTAAGAAAGAAATTAATGCAAATCATAGTCCCATATTTTGCACGTGAATAAAGAAAGAAACCGCTCAGGAAATCAAACAAGGAGCCTCCCAAAGCAAGATGCCCCGTGCAAACCGATTGGTGTGGAATCTGCGTCCAAAGGCCCCTCGAATCACGTGTTCTCTGAGGCCCCGGCACCCTCATACCAACCCGGGGGGTAGCAGCACCGTTTGTTCTCCGGGAGGGGGTTTCCGAGGGGAAGACCCGCACGTTCTCGCTCTCCCCCCGGCCTTCCGCCAGGCTCTGCTGTTATAACCGTCACAGGATCGGGAAACTACATTTAGAAGTGAAAGTGAAAAATGCATTGCCTGCCTCGGCTTGGTTCCTGATCGTCGTTTCTGCTCCGACTCCCCCACCTTTGCAGGGAAGGCAGAGTCACTTTGCAGAACTGAGGGCTTCATTGCTACAAACACATGCCCCCTAGTGGCGGCACCAAAACCTGCACATTGCCATAGGGCACCTTTCCCCAGGCAAAAACAAAAACAAAAAGAACAAACAAAAAAAAAAAGGGGGAGAGGGGGATTATTTATCCTTACAACTGAAAAATTCTCCAGCGGATTTATTGCCTGCCTTTTGGCTTACAGTATGCACTTCTACGTATTCTTTTTCATCTTCAACGTGTCTTGCCGATCTCTAGAGCAGTGGTTCTCAGCCTTCCTAAGGCCGCGACCCTTGCATACAGTTCCTCATGGGGTGGTGACCCCCAACCATGACATTTTGCTACTGTGATGCATCGTGATGTAAATATCTGCATTTTCCGAGGGTCTTAGGCGACCCATGTGAAAGGTTCGTTCGGCCCCCAAAGGGGTAGCGACCCACAGGTTGAGAACCGCTGCTCTAGAGAGAAGTAAGTTCCATTCCTGATGAGGGGGGGTTGCATGTTATTTTTTCTCAACAGGCAAAACCAAACAAAACAAAAAAACCAAAACCAAAACAAACAAAAGTCCGGTTGTGTGAATTCTAAGAGCCAATTGTGCCACGTGACTTTCCAAGCAGCCCCGCAAGGCGCTTGCCACTCTCCGGCTTTTGCAGGTGAAGAAATGGGTGCCCGGGACGTGTCTGGGCCAAGGCCACGCTGGTCTCCAGACACATCCCGGCCTCCTGCTTTCCTGCCACCTCCGCGCCTTCCTTCCAGGGCTGCCCGTCTGGCTCAAACGGATTTGCTTTGCTCTCCTGGCTGGTGAACACCTGGGGGACAGGAAACCTGTGGGATCCTGAGTCTCCGAACCCCCAGGCACCTGGCCCTGTGGCTGGCACCTCACGGAACCTCCAAATGCCTGGAGGAAAAAGAGGGTGTGACCTCCATGGAGGAAGGGAAAGAGATGCCAGAAAGGTGGAGACTCCTGGGGACCTGAGGAGAAGGCTGGGAGGGTACTGGGGGCTCCAGCCCAGGCTCCAGGGAATGAAGTGATGGGCCAGGGTGGGGCAAGGACAGAGGGAGGGAGGGAGGAAGAAGGAAGTCCAGAGACTTGCCAGGACTTGCTTGGCCACATTCCCGCCCATGTCAGCCCTGCTGGTACCCGGAAGCTCAGGGGTTTCTTCTCTCCCTCCCATCAGAACCCACATGTCCTGCAGGGCTGCCTCCTCACCAGTAAGAAAAGGAAGCGGAGCCCTGGCCGGTTTGGCTCAGTGGATAGAGCCTGGCAGTGCTCCCTGCCCAGACGCTGACAGGTCCTGAAAGGGGAGGAAACAAGGAAAGAAGCAAAAGGAGGCATCTCAGAAGAGCTAACAACACAAACCCCTCCTTCACCCAGCAAGGGGCAGGAGGAACTGGCTCTGTGCTCTGTGCTCGGCCTGCTGAGCCCCCAGCTCTCCTGCGCCCATGGCTCTGACCCCGGGACGCCCCTCGGGGCTTGGTTCTGTCTGGATAGGAATCCTTGATAAAGTGGAATTAATTACAAGGCACCAGTTTCACTGTCTGCCTCCCCCACTGGCTAGAACACGCCTCCGGGGAAAGATTTGGTTTGGGCGTCCCGCACCCTGCCCGCCTCTCTCTCAGGCTGCGGGGTGCAGAGGCGCCCTCACGTGGGTTCCCTGAAGGAGGAATGACAGCGTCTCCCGCAAAGCAGGCCTCCGGGCTCCCCTTCCTAGAACCCACCCCTTCCTGGGAGGTGGGACCAACTCAGAAGCGCCTGGCCAGAGCCTGAGACTGAAAATATTTGACAGGGGTGATTCTGGAAGGTGACTAAGCTGCTGACTCAAGGCAAGCACCTTCCTCTTCCGGGATCATGGCCTGATGCATTGTCAAGTGGCTCTGCCCGGACACATCCCGGCCTCGTGCTTTCCTGCCACCTCGGTGCGTTCCTTTAAGGCTCAAACACCCTCTGCTGTTCTTGTGTCCGTTCTTCTGTTGCTGGCTCAGGTGTTATCCTAATGACCGGTGCTGGGGCCCCTCCGCACTAGGAGACCCTGGCCACACACAGGCAGCACCCGGGACCCCACGCTCCCACCCCCAAACCAGCACACAGTCCTTTGGGATCTGGGCTGTCGCAGGAAATCGGGGGCACATCCTCTTTAATATAGAACCGAGCCGGAACCGGTTTGGCTCAGTGGATAGAGCGTCGGTCTGCGGACTGAAAGGTCCCAGGTTCGATTCCGGTGAAAGGGCATCTACCTTGGTTGCGGGCACATCCGCAGTAGGGGGGGGCATGCAGGAGGCGGCTGACCGATGTCTCTCTCTCATCGATGTTTCTAACTCTCTATCCCTCTCCCTTCCTCTCTGTAAAAAATCAATAAAATATATTAAAAAAAAATTAGAACCAACACTAAGCTTTGACCCATTTTCCATTTGAATGGTTCCCACAGACATCTGGAGAAAACCACACGCAGATGGGACAGAAGCAGTACATAAAGCTTGTGCAAGTGTACCCGGCAGTGCTCGTTTTTACAGGCCTGGTGACCACACTCCTGTGATTTTCTAATGCAGCATGAATTCTGGATGTGCCATGCGTGGGGACATCTGAACGTCGAATGTGACAATTCTTTTTATGTTGTCTTTTTTTGTTTTCAGCAAAAGTAGTTCTTTTGGTATACAGTGGTACCTCGAGATACGAGTGCCCTAACATACGAGATTTTTGAGATACGAGCCGTGGAACGAGCAATTTTTGCTTTGAAATACGAGCAACAGTTGAGATATGAATAGTCACACGGATCGGCTGGCTGCACACGGCCCACCAGTTTACCTCGACTCAAGGTTACGGGATGAATTAAACTCGTATCTCGAGGTACCACTGTATAATGAAGTCCGATGGTTTCTACACCGCTGTAGACTTTTTCACCTAGAATTACAGACCAACCCTACCCAGTTTGGTTCAGTGGATAGAGCATTTGTCCTCAAACTGAAGGGTCGTGGGTTCAGTTTTGGTCCAGGGCACCTATCTCAGCTGCAGGTTTGATCCCAGCCCAGTTGGGGTGCATGCAAGAAGCAATCAATTGATGTGTCTCCCTCACATCAATGTTCCTCATTCTCTGTCTCACCCTCTCCCTTCCACTCTCTCTTTAAAAAAAAAAAAAAATCAATGTATGAGAATGAACACTAAAATAAAATATCCATAAAAATAAAATTATAGGCCAGATGACACTGTCAGCAACCTCAGTCTTGGAATCATCCCAGCCCAGATGCCAAAGAGTAGTGTGAAGAAGCCTCCGGAAGATTCTAGCCACTGGGATCTTCCCAAACGGAGCGAAGACAAAGCCTCCCCACCACACCCTGTCTGAATTTCTAATGTGGAAAAAAAAAAGTTTTGCGCAAAAATAAAATCACATGTTAACCATTTTCCTTCGTTTCGTGTATGAAGATACAGTACCCACTGAGGTTTTAGCTGAAAAAAAAAGGAGTATCTCCCTTCAGATTTTCCAGATTAAAAATTCCACATATTCTAGTGCTTGGGGACCCCATTCCATTAAGAGCAGACGTTATTTCAACCACGTGGGTCACGCCCTTACGCTGGGGCGCTCTCTCCTGTGCAGAGAGGTAGGTGCCTGCCTGGAGGAGCGCCTCCAGGGTAGACCAGTTGCCTCCAGAATAGTCGATGCTGGATTTCAACATCCTGGCTCCCTGTGATTCTCCCTGTGACTGTCACCTTCTCGGAAGCACACGCAGGCCCTGGAACCACAGCTTTGTCATCTGTCGGAGGCCAGGTTTATGAGCCACCCACGCGTGATGCTGCACCCGCCAGGTGTGCTGAGCCTGTGTGACTAATGCAGCTCTGGGACTTGGGTACTTACGTCTGATGGCCGGATCGGAGATGCTCACCAGGATGCAGAGGACTAAGCCGTGGGTGTCTGTTCTTTTTGTCTCAGACCTTTAGAGAGAGGAACCAACACCTACCGTACCTCTCCAGACTGGAGAGGTGAGTCTCCGGGTCAGCATCAAAAGTAGTTGCTCCTTGAGGGTGACTTCAACCACGATCCAAAATCATGTGACTCAGCCAGGAGTCTGGTGAGAACTCTGCTCTGACAAAGGCCTCAAGCCCTACAAACTTTGCTTGTATCCATCTGGGTCACCCCAAAACACCCTCCCCCCTTCCTTGTGTTCTATACCCAAGTCTTCCGGTTTTAGTATCAATGTTACCCCAACTTTCAGCATATTTTCAAACGAAAGTATAAATCAAAGTATCTAAAGCTTTTCTAGTCTGTGAAATTCATAGGATGTGTGTGTGTGTGTATGTGTGTGTGTGTGTGAGAGAGAGAGAGACAGAGACAGAGACAGAGACAGAGACAGAGAAACAGAGAGAGAGAGAGAGAAATAGGGAGAGACACGGAGAGGAATTTCTGTGTCGGGAAGAGAAGTTGAGATCATTTAAAACTACTTTTCCACCAGTTCTGGAGCCATGAGCAATGCACTAACTAAAAAGATTTTACAATGACTGGAGAACAGTCAACTGAGGTTCTTTAATGTCATTTTACAACATAATTTACCGCATGAGTTTTGAAAGAAATCGAACAATACTTGAGAGTCTTGGGCATGGATTCCCTTTTATTTATGACTAGAGGCCTGGTGCGTGAAATTAGTGCACTTGGAGCCAGGGGTGAGGGGGGGATCCCTCGGCCCCCATCACGGTCACTGTGCTTGCCAGCTGTGAGCCCGGCTTCTGGCTGAGTGATGCTCCCGCTATGGGAGTGCACTGACCATCAGGGGGCACCTCCTGCGTTGAGTGTCTGCCCCCTGGTGGTCAGTGAGCATGCTAGCCATCCATCGTTTTGCCATTTGATTTGCATATTAGCCTTTCATTATATAGGATGCTATTAAACAGCTCTTCAGCCCTAGAATGTATTCCGTGTTCATGTGAAGCATAATTATCTTCATCTCCAACCTTAATTCTACAATATTTACTAAGCATGTTTATTGGAAGGTGGTATATTTACTTAATTTGTATGTTCCGTTATTAAAACATGCCAAACAGGGAAGCAGCTCAGAGCCTCCCTCCTCTCTCAGGTACCCTCTGTTCCAAGGCCGTGCCTCTGCCCATCCAGAGCTGCCGTGCCATCGGAAAATGCAGATATTTACATCACGATACATCACAGTAGCAACATTTCATGGTTGGGGGTCACCACCGCAGGAGGAGCTGTATGCAAGGGCCCCGGCTTTAGGAAGGCGTTTTCAACAGCCTGGCACTTAGAAACCGGAGTCTTTACGAACGTGGAATCGAAAGCCAGCAAGACGCTTAGAGGGGTGATTCTAGAATCGGGTACACCTGGGCACATTCATGCGTGCCTGGTTGCTAGGTGACCGTCTTTTTGAGACGTTCAATGTATTTTTTTTATTCACCACCTGTGTGAGAGGCCCGTTACTTCCCTTGAATGAAAGCAAAATATGTCTGCCATCCCCACCACTATCCTTGAACCTTGAACGGGAAGGAAGCTTTTTAAAGAAAAAGGGTGAGCCGAGACCGGTTTGGCTCAGTGGATAGAGCGTCGGCTTGCGGACTGAAAGGTCCCGGGTTCGATTCCGGTTGGGGGCATGTCCCTTGCTTGCGAGCACGTCTCCACTGTGGGGCATGCAGGAGGCGGCTGATCGATGTCTCTCTCTCATCCATGTTTCTGACTTTCTATCTCTCTCCCTTCCTCTCTGTAAAAAATCAATAAAGTATATTTAAAGAAAAGGGGCGAGGAGAGCTTTAGGATCCCACGCAGAGTTTCTCGAACCCCGTGGCACGTTGGAATCGCTGGGGGGAGGCTTTTCAACGTGTTGGGGCCCAGGGCGCACTTCCGACCTATTACATCAGAGCCTCCGGAGAGGGGACCCAGGCATCGGCATTTTTCCTTTTTCTGTTTTAAAACATTGTTTTCTTTTTAAAGGTTTTCTTCTTCTTTTACGGCCTGGCATCCCTATTTTTAAACTCCCCAAGTGACTTTCACGTGCAGCCCAGGCTGTGCCTCTGCCGATCCAGAGCCACCGTGCCTCGGTTTCCCCCTTCCATCTCCCTCCCTGGCAGATGGAGGGTGGCATCTGGACTCGGCTGGACTCAGATCTGCAGATACAGTGGTACCTCGAGATACGAGTTTAATTCGTCCCGTAACCTTGAGGCGTGGGAAACTATGAGACGCTCAGAGTCTCGGTAAACTGGTGGGTCGTGTGCAGCCGGCCAATCCATGCGATGACTCCTATCTCAACTGTTGCTCATATTTCAAAGCAAAAATCGCTCGCTCGACGGCTCGTATCTCAAAAATCTCGTATGTTAGGGCACTCGTATCTCGAGGTACCACCGTATATTCAAGGCCATCACAGAGCTGTCTGAGCCCAGCGCTCCACCCCAACCGGCGAAAGACAGTTTTGGAAACAGCAAGTATTTTCTTCCTTCTCCTCCCTGGTCCCCACCCTCTTCCCCTCCCCGGGAACCCAGTTAGTTCATGGAAGAAGCGCTCGTCTAACCGTCCTGCAGCTGAGACGGATGAAAAGACGGGGAACTGTGCAAACGCCAGGGTGAATGTTCCCTTAAGAGTGAGGCCTGCAGCCGGCCGGTGCCCTCCCTCTGGCCTCCCCCATCCCCATCATCTCCTTCCTCCACTCCACTTGGTTCTGTCTTGGCTTCAAGAGTGGCTCCTGGGCCAGCTCCTGAGGACCCCGGTTCAGGTGGACTACACTGTCATTTTGTGAAAGCTGGAGGTTCCCCTCCTGACCTCCAAACGGGACCCCGTCTGTGCCTAGAAAGGGGTTTTAGGAATCGAGCCAAACAGCAGAAATAAATCCACCCGAGGATGCTGCCAACTCCCCTGAGGCAGGAGGTGGCCAGGCCCCCAGGTCCTGGGCAAGCTGAGAAACGACAAGCGGCATGTCCCTTAGTCAGTGGACACGCTCTTCTCCTCTGACGGTTGCCATCGTTTGCGGGGGGAGTCCCCCTCTCTCCCGTGCTCCCCACTGCAGCAGCTTTGCAAAAGCCCTTGCCTTCACCCTAGTCTGCGTCTGCTTTCACAGCCTGGTTTCTGGGCTGCGTCATTTCACGGCACCACTTGGACACACAGTGTCTGAGCCCTGGCTCATTTGGCTCCGTGGATAGAGCATCATCGGCCTGCAGACGGAAGGGTCCCGGGTTCGATTCCGGTCAAGGGCACATGCCCGGGTTGCAGGCTCGTTCCCCAGGAGGGGGTTTGGAGAAGGCAGCCGATCCATGATTCCCTCTCATCATGGATCTTTGTGTCTCTCTGTCCCTCTCCCTTCCTCTCTGAATCAATTAAAAAAAGAAAAAAAACAGTGTCTGGGTGTGCCCACCCAGACCATCTTTTCCTGGAGCTGGCAGCAGCTGGCTGTCGAGGAGGCCACCGGAGGGCAGACTCCCTCTTCACTGCCACTTGTGAATTCCTCCCAGGCCAGCGGTTCTCAACCTGTGGGTTGAGATCCCTTTAGGGGCTGAACGACCCTTTCACAGGGGTCGCCTAAGACCCTCGGAAAACACAGATATTTACATCACAATGCATAACAGTAGCAACACTACAATTATAAAGCAGCAATGAAAATAATTTCGTGGTTGGGGGTCACCCCAACATGAGGAACTGTATGTATGTGCCAGGGCCGTGGCCTTAGGAAGGTTGAGAACCACCGTCCCAGGCCCTGACCCGCGCGCACGGCTGGGCCCCCAAAGACTTGCACGCGCGACACGGGCGAGTTGCACTTATGTATTCAATTCCCTATGCGCTGGAGTAAGCGGGGCCTAGGAAGGGGAAGAGAAACACTGGAAGAGCTGCCTGGCTGGAGTAACTACCTATAACCTACGCAGGGCCACTACCTACACTTCACAGGATCATCTTCCTACAGGAGAA
>PVJN01046208.1:0-16541 GCA_004026805.1 Lasiurus borealis
GAAAACTATGTATAATTTCATGGGCCAGGCAGAAGCTCCCGTACGTCAGGGTAGAAAGTAAAATCGGCGACTAGATTTAAACCACACGGAGGCAGAGTGGCAGTGTGAGAACAGAGAAGTTTACCATGAGAAACATCTTATTGAAAAAAAAAAAACATGAAGAAAACAGTGGGCGCCATCTAACACCTGCCAGTTTCCTTTGCAAGTTGCCCTGACATCCTAGCCAGACGCATGCCACAGATCTGTCACCGGGGGTCTCGGAATCTATAGCTTTTTGGGAAGTGGACACATATTTCCAATCTGGATGACTTGGCCCCCATCCCCTTTAATGAGAATGCCGAGTCTGCTCGCACTAGGATGCTGGAAGAAGACGCTTCGTGCGGATGCTGCTGCTACAGACCATAACCATGCAAGCAGCAGTGTGAAAATAGATGCTGTCAGTGGCCAGAAGCTTTGGAGATTTTCATCAAAACGACCCACGGACTTTCTTTCCTCCCTCTCCAACGAGGAAGTGATTTAAACACCGAACCGAAAAGCAGGAAATCTGTTTTAAAATGCACACGAGGCAGGAGAGATGGGAAGGAGAGAAGTTGCCAGAAAGCCAAGCAAGAGAGTGCATCTGTGACTGGAGGAGTCCCACAGATGCACCCGATGCTCAACCGGCTTCTGGGGTGTCCTGGGAGAAGCGGCACACTCCCCCTGCCTCGGAAACGAGTCAGAACCGGTCTCTGCTTCTGGCGCTGGAACCCAGTTTCGGTTATTTTTATGACAAAGAAGCACTTTCTGGCAAGAAGAGCCAAACAGGCCCCATGCTCTTCCAGAAAGGAAGTGGTAAGCATAGAGGTGCTAACGGATCCTTCACACGTTCCCCCACACCCGCATCCTAAGTTTTCCCTTTCCCAACACCTCTTTTATTTTATTTTATTTAAATATATTTTGTTGATTTCTTACAGAGAGGAAGGGAGAGGGATAGAAAGTCAGAAACATTGATGAGAAAGAGACATCGATCAGCTGCCTCCTGCACAACAACCAAGGTACATGCCCTTGACCGGAATGGAACCTGGAACCTTTTAGTCTGCAGGCCGATGCTCTATCCACTGAGCCAAACCAGTTTCGGCTCTCATCACCTCTTTGAAAAGAGTCTTTTTCTTTCCTGTTCTTTCTGAGTTATTGCTTAAATGAATGGTGTTCTTTTAAGTTGATGAAAACAAGTAGAAGTGAGGGCACACATTTTCCTTTGAATATTGGCCTTCGGGTAGCTTATGTCATGTTTCGCAGAGTTCAATAGAGAAAGCTATAATTTTATTTCTAAAGACTTGCTAAAGACACCATAGACATTGTGGTCCTATATCATTCTATCAGACTTCTTTTTTATTATATTTTATTGATTTTTTACAGAGAGGAAGGGAGAGGGATAGAAAGTCAGAAACATCAATGAGAGAGAGACATTAATCAGCCGCCTCCTGCATGCTCCACTGTGGAGATGTGCCCGCAAGCAAGGTACATGCCCCCGACCGGAATCGAACCTAGGACCTTTCAGTCCACAGGCCTACACTCTATCCAAACTGGTCTCGGCCTGTCAGACTTCTTTATTAACACAGTGTGTAGGTGCCTTCCAGTGCACTGGAAAGTGCATGGCTCCATTTTCTGAAACTACTTTTTAAGTATCTGGGTAAGTTCCACTGTTGTCTTTTCTGCCCTCTCCCAAACCTGTGTGTGCATACCTGTTTTCTCATGTTGGCTGAAATGTCCTTGATTCTGGCTTCCCTGCTTTCCCCCCTTGATTTCACATTCTGGCTTACCCTCAGTCTGAAGGATCGGAGAAACAGCTTGTAGGATGGCAGCCCTGTATCCCAGGACCCTTCCCGGTGCCAGCCTGCTGGATTGTTTCACATCCCCGCTCCACCCAGCCCTCCCAAGCACCTTGCCAAGCGTGTCTGATTAAACAATAAGCGATCTCCTGTTTAAAATATGTTCCATATTCTGAACACCAGAACTGTGAGCAAAAGTCAGAGAGGACAATTCTAGAAAATTCAAAGTAGGTTCTTATTGGCATAATGTTTTCTTTAAGATTTTAGATTTCCACATATTTGAAATTGGGATAAGTACAAGAGCCAGCGTCTGGATGAATACAATGAAAATAGAAATCATTCATCTAATAGATTATCATTATTAGCATACTCTCGGTAGAATGTATTCATTTAATTAACAATTTGATCAGTGTGATTGGTTCTAAGTAATTCTTACACTGAGAATAGTATTACTTGGCCATATGATTACAGATTTCCTTGTCGAGAATTGGCTGATGGTAGCAATAATGTGACAAAGAGTTCATTATTAACTACTTTTTAATAAAAGAGTAGTGTTCTTTATCAGGCTATATTTACAGAAATTACTTACCTTTATTTCTAGACTTACCTCTAGGGTTAGATACAAAAATCATTGATTAAGTTAAATACTCTAGAGTTCCCCAAGTCATTGTGCCTTTTTGCACTTGCCATTTTATCAGCCAGAGTCCTTCTTTTCCTTTCATCATCCTGACGGGTTATTCTATATAATAAAAGGCTAATATATAAATCGACCGAACGGAGGGATGACCAGTTGCTATGATGCGCGCTGACCAGCAGGGGGCATATGCTCAACCAGAAGCCCTGCGTCAGGCTTGCAACTGGGGAACACAGTGGTAGTGGCGGGAGCCTATCCCACGTCTGCAGCAGAACTAAGATGTCCAACTGCCACTGGGGGCAGGCCTAAGCCATCAGCTGGACATCCCCTGAGGGATCCTGGACTGCAAGAGGGGTCAGCCAGGCTGAGGGGAAGTGAGTGAAGTTCATTCACAGGGACTCTAGATATTAAATAATTTTTCAAGACATATCAGCCATCATTTTCCTTGAAAGCCTATTCTGTCAAAGTGCACAAACAGCCCTACTGCCCTTATCTCTGTCTTTAAAATATGGCTGATATATATTTTCTCTCAGTCACATTATATGGCACAATAGTGTAGGTTTCTCTCCTGTCTCTATCATTATCCTCCTAAATTCTGATCTGGTTTATCTATCTTGTTTATTGTCAGAATCGCACAATATCTGACACACAGAAGGCACTCAGCATTGTTAAAGCAATGCATGAGGCTTATGAAGTTATTTCAAGTAATATTTGGATATTAAATATCAACTGTAATTTAAATGATTTTAAATTAACAATAATAAAAGAAAGTAGTATTTAGTCTTTGTTAAGAGTTTACTTTTTTAGTGCACAAAGTCTCATGTGGTTGTAATAGTTGCAAAAACTTTCACAAAAGATTGAAAGGATTCTGTGGTGGTTTTTCTAAACATGTTTACAAATTATTTGGTACCCATTCCTTTGGAGAGGTGGAGCTCAGTCCATCTACCCTTGAGTATGATAGACACTTGCTTTTCTGAAATATATTACAGAAATGGCAATACTACACTTTAAAATGTTTCCCCTGAGCCAATACCGGTTTGGCTCAGTGGACAGAGCATCGGTCTATGGACTGAAGAGTCCCGGGTTTGATTCCGGTCAAGGGGCATGTACCTTGGTTGCGGGCACATCCCCATTTGGGGGGGGGGTGCAAGTGGCAGCTGATCCATGTCTTTCTCTCATTGATGTTTCTAACTCTCTATCCCTCTGTCTTCCTCTCTGTAAAAAATCAATAAAATATATTAAAAAAATAAAATAAAATAAATAAAGGGTTCCCCCTTAGCTGTTTGTCTTGAATCACATGCTCTGAGGGAAACTCCCTGCCATGTCAGGAGGGCACTCAGACACCTGTGAAGAAACCCATGGGGCAAGGGCAGAGACCTCCCTGTGAGCACTCCCCTGAGTAAGTCATTTGAAAGAGAATGTTCCAGCCCAATCAGACCCTTGAGTATAGGCAGGAACTGCTGGCATCCTATATGCAAATTCACGAGAGACCTTGAGCTGGAACTATCCAAATAAGTCACTCCTGATTTTCCATTCCAGAAATAGTAAAGTAATAAATGTTTGTTGTGTTAGCCCACTATATTTCGGAGGTAACTTATATAGTGGCAGATCACTGACACAGGTCCTTTAAATAATGCGTACATAATAGAGTACATACTTTTCATAGTCCTGTATAGTAGAAGCTAATTTTATAGTCCTATATTAGTAGTAGCTAATTTTGCAATAGAGAGAGAAATAGAGTGGCAGGCATAAGCCTATGTGAAGGGAGAAAAGTTTGAGACCAGAAGATTTTTATGATTTTAAAATATACTTTTCCAATAGCAGTATTAAACACCCTTGAACACCATAATAGGCAACCTGAAGGATATCACTGAATCTTGCTATACATCTTAAAAAATGTAGGTTGCATTTTGCCTGTACATGACCTTCCAGTAAAACTTCTTAATATCTTATTGATATATAAGATAAATATTAAATATTTATATGACCTGTTATGTGAGTTATAGTTCTACCCTGCCTGTCATGTTTTACATGATTCATGCATGTTTAATTTCACATCATAAAAACACAGGCAATAAAGTAGCAAATGTGTGTTTTTAATCTACTTGAGGAAAATGACCCAATAAAAGGAATTATAGAATCCCTACACAACTTTAGAATGCGTGTTTTTTTCATACCACATTCACCACCGGCTTCACAGTAGAATCCCCTGTGAAAAAATTTAAACGGGATGGATGCCTGGATCTCACATTTAGAGAATCATATTCATGAGAAAGGGAAAAGGCTTAGGCATATGGATCTTAAAATTTCCAAAGATGATTTAAAAAGGAAGCTCCATTTGAAAACCAGTAATTTAGAATAGCCTCCTTAACACCTGATTAGAGTTCTCAAATGGATCACTAAGTTATACTTGGGGAACTCTGATGCTGATGGGAGAAACTCTGGAAATGGAGGAATACAGTAAGACTGAAGACAAAAGGAGCTGTGTATAAGTGCTATATTCTATCTAGTTCATAATATTATTCTTTTCATGGAAGTATGGTTTTACAGTTCGGAAAAGTCTATAAAGGACTGAACACATATGAAAATGATGGTGGCTGGTGGAAGCCAGATTTCTCACTGTTGGAATCGGAGGACACAGATGAGCAGAGGGGAAGGCTAGAAGGAACCAAGATGAATCACGTGGGCCTAGCTGGCTTGTTCAGTGGGTAGAGTGTCAGCCTGTAGACTGAAGGTCCCAGATTCAATTCAGGCCAAGGGCACATGCCCGGTCAATAACACATGCCTGGGTTTCAGGCTTGATCTTTCCCTTCCTCTCTGAAATCAATAAATATATATATAAAAAAGATAAACCATGTGATATTAGTTAGAATCAGTATGAATTCATATATACCTTAATATATGTTCTGATATATATATATACATATATATATATATACATATATATATATATGTGTGTATATATATATATATATATATATATAATTATTTACATATACTGGTATTTAATAATTCATATAACTACTAGAGGCCCAGTGCATGGAAGGGATCCCTCAGCATGGCCTGCACCCTCTCGAATCCGGGATCCCACGAGGGATGTCCAACTATTGGTTTAGGCCCGATCCCATCAGCAGTCGGACATCCCTCTCACAATCTGGCTCCTAACTGCTTACCTGCTTGCCTGCCTGCCTGATTGCCCCTAACTACTTGCCTGCCTGATTGGCCCTAACTACTTGCCTGCCTGCCTGCCTGATTGGCCCTAACTACTTGCCTGCCTGCCTGATTGCCCCTAACTACTTGCCTGCCTGCCTGATTGCCCTTAACTGCCTCTGCCTCGGCCCCTGTACCTGGGATCCAGCTTCCCCCCTCCAGCCAGCCACAGAAACCTGGGACTGGGCTTCCCTCCCTCAGGCTGGCCACAGGCACCTTGGAGTTGAGAGAAAAGGGGTCCCTCAGCCCGGCCTGAGCCCCTTCTCACAGTCTGGAAGTCCTCAGGGAATTTTCTACTGAGAGTTTAGGCCTGCTCCCCACAGTCTGGCCTCCCTCTACAGGAGGTGATCGGGGCAATCAGAGGAAGGTTCCACCCCGATCACTCTGCTGCTGCCGCCAATGCCAGCCTCTGTGACAGCCTGCCCTCAGCTCTCACAGCGGCTATGGCCGTGGCCTAACATGTGGCAGCAGACTGCCCTCAGCCCTCACAGCCAACCACCATGGCTGCCTGCCTTTGGCCCTCGCAGCCACTGCAGATCTGTCTGGAAGGACATCCGGAAGCATGTCTGGAAGACGTCTGGTCTAACTAGCATATCACCCTTGTATTAGCATAGATAATCACTTACAAGTAAGCTAGAGGCCTAGTGCATGACGTTTTTGCATTGGGGGTGGCGGATAGGGGGCTCCCTCAGCCTGGCCTGCACCCTTTTGCAGTCCAGGGGCCACTGAGGGAAGGCTGAGGGACTAGTCAAACCCCTCAGCACCACTGCAGAGGCAGGAGCAGCTCCTGACAACCCCGTTGCACTCAGCAGTCAGCCCAGCCTGTGGCTGAGCAGTGCTCCCCCTGTGGGAGCGCGCTGACCACCAGGGGGCAGCTCTTGCACTGAGCATCTGTCCCCTCGTGGTCAGTGCACGTCATAGCGACTGGTTGTTCTGCCACTCGGTAATTTGCATATTACCCTTTTATTATATAGGATTACCTATTTATTAATAATTATATATGTGTGTGTGTGTGTTTATACAATGGTTACTATAAACAGTGGTACCTCGAGATATGAGTGCCCTAACATACAACATTTTTGAGATACGAGCCTTTGAGTTAGCAATTTTTGCTTTGAAATAAGAGCAACATTTGAGATGGGAGGAATCGCGCAGATCTGCCGGCTGCACACGACCCACCAGTTTACTTTGACTCGAGCGTCTCATAGTTTCCCATGACTCAAGGTTACGGAACGAATTAAACTCGTATCTCGAGTATAATATATATTTTCTAGCTTTATGCATTGAGAAGCCCTAGAAGCATTGATAATCCAGTAGCAATGCTCAGCTCTTTGCACCTATACCATTCTCCAGTGCAAGAAACCAGAGGTTCCTAAAGGAACAGAGGATGTGAGAGCTGGGACAAGAAAGATACAAATGAATCCGGAGCATCTACCAGGGTCAAAAATTAATTAAATAAAACTAATGGAAAACCACTCAAGGCATAGCCAAGTGCACAGGGGTCAAATGCAAGAACTTCCAATGGCAAAGCTGCAACAAAATAACTTGGTATTAGGTTATTATCCAAAATAGAAATATCCATAAATCCATGCTAATCCCCATGACATAGATTGAATCAATCAGTAAGTAAGGAAGAGAGAAATGTCCGGTGCTGAACAATTCAAAACTCTGAATGCAGATTCTCCCCCCTCAAGAAGAGGAAGGTAAATCTCCACCAGTGAACTATGGGCAACACTTAGCGATCCGCTTTCAAAGGCTATGGTCTGGAAAAATTAAAAATAATAAACCAACCATATTTACTGTGAAGAATCCTTACAAAGACCACAGTGGTACTTCGAGATACGAGTTTAATTCGTTTTGTAACCTTGAGGCGTGGGAAACTATGAGACGCTCGAGTCGCAGTAAACTGGTGGGTCCTGTGGAGCCGGCCAATCCGAGTGATTACTCCTGTCTCAACTGTTGCTCGTATTTCAAAGCAAAAATCGCTCGCTCAACGGCTCGTATCTCAAAAATCTCGTATGTCAGGGCACTCGTATCTCAAGGTACCGCTGTACCTGGAGGTGGTCACATTTAGATTGGTCTTAGAAGCAGTAAGCCATGTTGTTAAAATACATACTCTGGTATGCATTATATGTTGTGTTGAAATTTTCACTCTACCTCTCTGGTCTTCATCCAAATTACCCATAACCCAAGTCTAACCTTACGAAACACGTCAGCCTATGGAGGAACACTGACAAACGTTTAAAACTGTCACAAGAGTGAAAGAACAGAGAAGTGTGAGGGACTATCACAGTCACAGGAGCCTCAGGAGACAGGTGACTCCATATGGTATGGGGGGGGGGACCCAGGAATAGAGGAGGGCCTCAGGGGAAAATGAACACTCTGAGTCATGTGTGCAGTTTGGTTAACACACATATGTGTATCAATACGTGTCCGTTAATTATAAAAACACACCATCGCGGTATCAAATATCCACAACAGGAAAAATTATATGCAGGATGCCTAGGAAATATCCGTACCACCTTTACAACTTTTCTGCACATCAAAAACTCTTCTAAAATAAAGCATATTTACCCAAAAGGCGCCTCCTCCCTCTTGCCCCTGGCATATAGCCATGCGCTGTCCTAATGAATTACCCTCAGAGCAGTGGCCTTAACGAAGCTCCCTCCCCAGACTTGCAGGCTTAGCAGGGCCCCCTTTTTATGGGAAAACAAGGAGGGAGTTTGCTCAGGACAATGACAGTGGTTTTTCAAGTTCGCACCGGCCTGGACAGGAATCTATTAGAGACAAAAAGCAGCTCAAACAGCCTGGACGGCGGGCGCTTGCTTTTGTTTGCACACGCGGTGCGAGGTATTCAGCACGGACCTCATCTGCAGCCCGCGCTAATCCCCAAATCATTACAGTTCACCCACTCGAGGCCGGAAACACCTCGTGGAAGGCGATTCTGCGCTGCTGCCGCCTGGTCTCATCCAAGTCAATGACTTCGGTTCCCGCTCCCGGAGGCCCCGCGCTCTGAAACCGAGCTGCCCCCGGTGGAGAGGGGGGTGTGGGAGGGGCCCCTCCGCTTCAAATAACAACGATCTGAACATTAATATATAGATATTCCTTTCTCAAATATCAGGTCATCCATAGACATGAGAAACAGCTCGCCATTCGCCAAGCTGCTGGCACCTGGGCTGGGACAAGAGCATCGCGGTCTGGCTGCAGAGATGCCGTCTCTGGGAAGAGTTGGCTGGTTCAGCCCCGTTGGGATGGAGAGAAATGACAAAAGTCCCCGAAGCTGGCGACAATGACGCCTTCAAAGCGGCAGCAGCTTGTCATGGGCACGCGGAAAGCAGAGGCAGATGCAGATGATACAGATCCACCCGGACAAAGGGAACTCCTTCATCACCAGGAGATTTCCCTGGTCCATGAGAAGCCCCAGAGAAAGGACCCAAAACACGAACGGAGGGATGGATGCCTCCTTCCTCTCCTTCCCAGCACAGCCACCTGCCCAGAATGCACACTCTGATTTGAGAGAGAGAGAGAGAGAGAGAGAGAGAGAGAGAGAGAGAGAGAGAGAGAGAGAGAGAGAATAAAAAATAGCAGAGTTGGGTGATTCTGCCACAGAAGTTCCAGGAAAGACATCGCGATGCACAAGAGCAGAGAGACAGAGCACATGCGACTTCCCATGAAGAGTGGGAAATTGTATGATCTCAAGATTAAAAATAAAATAAAGGACCTCAGGCCGAACTAATCACCAGCTTTTGCCAGCAGTCAATGCTTTAATGAAATGAAAGGGTACTGTCATTCTAGCCTTGCTCCCAATCCCTTTGTGACATCACTCTCAGTGAATAATGTCTTTTATCTCCAAATCATCTCCATCACTTCCCCAAACTTCGGGCAATGGTGCCACTGGAGAATGAAACATGAAACACAGGACCTAATATTTAAATGGAAATGGATAGCCTTCCCCGGTTCCCGCCTGCCTATAGGTGAAGATGAAGAAAACATTGACTCCTCGGAATTACAACCCTGTTTTTGCTATTGACATTGTTATCTTTCTGGGTAATTGGCAAACTTTCACGGATGCTTTTAAAGGCGGCGACACATTCCAAAATAAATGCTGCTCTCTGGAAAAAAAAAAACAAACAAAAAAACGTCCTGCACATTTTCCATTTAGGAAGCTTAATTTTCTCCCCTGACATGGAAGGATAAATAGCTGATGGGGGTTTGGGAAGGTTGCCGAACGCAGAGGAAAAAGAGTTTTTTTCAGATGCAGAGAAGGTGTTGTGTTCTCACTGAGTGTTTGAGCCTCATGCTGACACTCTCGTAGCCTCCACTACTTTACCACGGTGACCAGATTGTACTCAGCAGAGTGTTGTGAGGATGAAAAGAGACAGACAGAGGAAGAACATCTGCAATCATGTCAACATTAAAAATGACAAAAAATCATTAATTAAAAAAAAAATCGGGAACACATGTGAAGGGCTTACCTGCAAAGCTATCAGAGAGAGCACTCGGTCATTGTGGTTATAACTTAGCCAAAAACTATGCTCATACTGCGGATGGATGTCTCAGATGAAGTCAGCATTAGGCATCACACCGACGCAAAGGATCTTAAAATCTCGTCAGCATTATGAATAAGAGAAAGGAAAATTCGCTGATTTGTTATTTCATTTATTTAGCAAATGTTTCTTGAAGGCTTCTCATGTGCCAGATGCTGTTGCTGACAATGCAGCGATGGAATAATGATAGGCAAGATCATTATGGCCAAGGAACTTGCATTCTGCAGTTAAAGTGCTTCGAATGATTTTTGGAAAACACACACACACACACACACAAAAACAATACTGTTCATGCCATTACCTTTCTTTTTATTTTCTCAGCAATTATCTGAGTTAATGTTTGGAGATATCAATAGCCAATTTTTTCCTACACACTTTAACTAAGTTTGTTTTCTTACCACAAAATAAAGGAGGAGAGGGTTAGTTAAGGCTTTTCATAAATGGCAGGGTGCTTTAATCAATAGTTTTCTATAGACATTTGACACTTATTTTTTTTTATCATTCCAAGTGATTTTCCATCAAGCCTCGGGCCTTCTGAAATGTAACCACTTAAAGTGATGAAAACAGCAGCAAGATAGGATACTGTGGGGATGTTTTCACTTAACTCGCAGGTAGAATTCTGTTCATAAAGCTATTGCAAATTACAAAAGCTCTCAGAAGATCACATTTGAACCCTGACACGAAGTCCATGAAAAGACAAAAGCATCCCTACGTGAGGTACAAAGGCATTACAAACCGAATTATGCAAGGAGGAAAGTGCTCTTCGGTTAACTAACTTCCTTTCGTAGGGACCAAACGCCCTCTGAGTCCTGCTACGATGATATTGATAAATAACCATCAGTTCTTCAGTGAGAAGTACTGAAATAAAGTCCACAGCAAATACACCAACTTAAATTTCAGCTCTTTACAACTTTGTGTGGCATAGTTAACAGAAGAAACACTTCTTTCTTCTATCGAAATTTCTCATTTTTATGGCCAAGAAAATAAGCAGATATATTGTCAATTAGTACATTTGTTAAAAGCTTAAAACTTCTTGTGTGGTGAGTTTAGTGCAAGTAAAGCATTGAACTCCTGTCCAGTGATTGCTAGCTTTGGGGTGATTATAGTATGATTTTAAGTCACCACCATAACCACTTCCTCTAAATTTAAACATGAGAGTTAAGAGATAGGGAATAATTTCTTATTATACTCATGTGTAGACAGAAAGATCTCCCCAGGGAAAAGACTGTTAGTCCCAAAGATGTTAAAAACAAGCAAAAACAAAACAAAACCAAACAAAAAAAACCCAACCTCAATGCATGTTAACCATTTAAGATGAACACAATTCCTAGATTAAAAATGAGAAATGGAGATATTACATTAAAGTTATCAAGGTCATGTACCACAAAGCTACAGTGCACCTCTTACACAGTAATGAAAAGATAGAATTATCCTTCTTAAAATATAATAAAACAAAGATATCAGTATCTCTCTTTATATTCAACATTGTTCTGGAGGAAAGTATGAAAAGTAAACTAGGTGGGAGGACTGAAACAAAGTAAACGAGATGTCCTTATGACGTGCACTGACTACAGGGCAGATACTCAATGTGGGAGCTGCCCCAGCCCCCAGGCTCCAGGCCAGCCGAGGCAGTTGGGGGTGGGGGGTGGGGAAGAAGGGGGATCCTGATTGCTCTGCAGGTTGTACTATAGAGGGAGGCGGGGCAGCAGGGGGTGGGGCCGGCTAGTGAATGGGTGGCAGTGGGGGGCAGGATGGGCCAGCGAGGGGGCCGATGCCATCCCCCATCACACCACTGGTCGCCTCCTGCAGAGGGAAGCACCAGGCTGGCCAAGGTGGCTGCCAGCTGGGGCTCCCAATCACCCTGTCGGTTGCCCCCAGATTGGCCCTGATTGCTGACCAGGCCTAGGGACCCTACTCATGCACAGATTTCATGCACTGGGCCTCTAGTTCATAGATAATAT
Source organism: Lasiurus borealis (assembly GCA_004026805.1). Lineage (NCBI taxonomy): Eukaryota > Metazoa > Chordata > Mammalia > Chiroptera > Vespertilionidae > Lasiurus > Lasiurus borealis. The sequence goes on from PVJN01046208.1 coordinate 12,164, forward strand.
CATGAGTACTTCTCTAGATATCCAGAGGAAATTACTAATAATAAGTTTTATTGAAAACTCTGAATACATAAGCAAAGCCTAAAAGTCAATATATTATTTACTCAGTACCAGCAATGAGAAAATATTTTTATAATAATAAATCCCCCACACAACAATGCATTTAGAGGATAAATGTAACAACATGTGCAATTAGATCAATGGGAATATATTTCATTCTGCTTTGTATGACAAAAACATCATGCAAATGCACATTTGTTACACATCAATCTATTAAATTCAAGTAATTTCACTAAAACTCTCCTCAGAGCTTTTCAAAGTCTAACAAATTTTCCTCTAATAAATATAGTACAGAAAGACTCACCATTAACACTTTAAATAAGAATATAGTATGTGGTTCACATAACCAGATACAAATGCTTACTATATATTAATTCTGGTGTTGGGTAAAGAAAATGTACCCATGTGGATTATGTTATAAGCAGTAAATAATCACAAATGCTAGAAGTGATGACTTCCGGAAGAAGCGAGGGATAGACTATGGATACAAAGAAATTACTTTTTCTATTTCAACCCTAATCTGGATGTCACCTCCTCTTAGAAATGTTTTTATATTTCTCTCAGAAGATTTCAAAATGCTCTAATCTCTTCTACCATTTTACCTACCCCTTTGTTGTAGTTTTAGAGAATGTTCTCATTTATCTTATTCTCTTGAATAAACTGATAGTTTAGGAAAGGCAAGAGCTATGGCATATTAATATTTACATCACCAACTTCATCAAAATAACCTGTTTTTTTAAAAATATATTTTATTGATTTTTTACAGAGAGGAAGGGAGAGAGTTAGAGAGTTAGAAACATCAATGAGAGAGAGACATCGATCAGCTGCCTCCTGCACGCCCCCAACACTGAGGATGTGCTCGCAACCAAGACATATGCCCCTGACCGGAATCAAACCTGGAACCCCTCAATCGGCAGGCCGACGCTCTATCCACTGAGCCAAACCGGTTTAAGCAAAAGGACCTGTATTTATAAAAGTGTCTGCTGGGATATGTTTATGAAAACAAATACAACTGTGGACATAGAGGTCATTCTTTAAGGGCATCTGACATGCCTTCTTCTCAGTATTTCTGACAATGAGAAACAACACAATCTTTTCTGGACATAGAAATAGTGTTTTAAATACATTTGAATTATATATATGTAAAACAAGTATACATATTTACACATATATGTATTATATACATATATACACAAATGTATTTACCTAATGCATTAAACAAACATGTAGGCGCATATTTGTGTATTTGTATATACGCATTAGGAAATAACCTCATTTGTCCAACATATATATACAGTGGTACCTCGAGATACAAGTTTAATTTGTTCTGTAACCTTGAGGCATGGGAAACTATGAGACGCTAGAGTTGCGGTAAACTGGTGGGTCGTGTGCAGCCGGCCAATCCACGCGATGACTCCTATCTCAAATGCTGCTCATATTTCAAAACAAAAATTGCTCGCTCGAGGGCTCGTATCTCAAAAATCTCATATGTTAGGGCACTCGCATCTCGAGATACCACTGCATATGGCTAATATGCTAAGTGTCCTACCATCCGAACTGTCACTATGATGCCTACTGACCACCGGGGGGCAGACGCTCAACACAGGAACTGCAGAGCTTCAGTGACTTGGCAGAGGCTGTTCTCAGGTGACACACCCCAAAACCAGAGTGGAAGGAACCTGATGCCTTGAGGGACCCTGTGATTCCACCTTTGGCTGTGGGTTATGTTCTTGCTGGGGCACTGTGGACCCCAAGTCTGGCTTACTGCACACCTGGGTTCGTGTTCCACACCCTGTTCAATGTACAACAGCAACTTTGCAGAGTGCCCTCTGCCCGATGGGACCCCTTGGGGGATGTCAGAGAGCTGGTTGGGGCCCAGTCCCCACAGGCCAGGCCCAGGGCCTCCACCTGCCAGAGGGACCCCTCAGACACCAGGGAGGGACCATGGAAGGTTGGATCCATGGTCCTGTACGGCCTATCCCACCCCATCCTGCCCCACCAGCCACCTTCTAATTAATTTCCTTTCGATGAGCATGAATCTGAGCAACAGGTCACTGGTGTCACAGGAGTATTACTTCCAATGGAGTTCTAGTCTAGGTTATTCCAGGCCTCATTCTCCTCCATGTCAGTCCTGGAATTTCCCCTCCTACCTCCCCCCTACCCCCCACACCAACATTCCTACAATTCTGTCATCTTTGCTCCTCAGCTCTTCCTCCCTGTCCTTCTGTCTGCCTTTTAAGTTAACACTCTTAAAAACCTTCTTTTAAATGTTTACGAAAGCTCGCATCAGACCATGTTTCTTCCCTGGTGTTAAATCAACACTTCCCACTACATGTAGTTTTTGACTGCTGAGTTTAACACTGGGAGGAGGTGAGGATGTCTGTGTCTGCCAATTGGCACGGCTGGGAGGAAATCTGGCATCCGAGCAATTGCACATTTAAAGTCTATGTCACCGGGCTCTTTTGCACCGGGCATTTTTCTCTGCTCTTTTCATGGACGTTTGCTCCTCTAAAACTTAGCATGACCTTCACGAAGGGAAAGAGAACGAGTGACAGTCTTTCTTCACACAGATGGGTCTGTGTCATCTGGGCATGATACAACAGAAAACCGGGAGTGAATATCAAGAGAAAAAGGCTAGTGCTTCCAGAGAGTGTAAAGACCCAAAATCTATCTAGATAAGAATGAATTTTTTAAAAGAAATTGAAAAGGAACAAAGATTCTATGACTACTGATCGGAGAGAAGAAATAGCCCTTGCCAAGAAGGCTGACAATTGTGGACCTTTGCTAATTTTGGTTATAAGCTAAGTACAGGGGTTGAGGTAAGCATAGCACCTAAACTAAGAGAAAGAAAATCTAACTAAGGATTAATGGTGGACTGGCAGGAAATAATGGAATCTATAAAAGCCCAAAAGCATGGTCAGTTTTCCTGATGAAACTTGCTGAGGCAACATGAGAAGTTAGGGTTTTTTTTTCTAGAAACTTCTAAAAGTCAGAAAGATGCTAAATCGGTTTGGCTCAGTGGATAGAGCGTTGGCCTGCGGACTGAGAGGTCCCAGGTTCGATTCTGGTCAAGGGCATGTACCTTGGTTGTGGGCACATCCCCAGTATGGGGCGTGCAGGAGGCAGCTGATTGATGTTTCTCTCTCATCAATGTTTCTAACTTTCTATCCCTCCCCCTTCCTCTCTGTAAAAAATCAATAAAATATATTAAAAAAATAAAGTCAGAACAAAATCCCCACCTTAATCATGGGACTTAGGAGACAGAGTCTTACTAGGAAGAGGGTGTGCTTAAGACTAGATCTCTTTCAAGACACTTGCCAACACATAAGCTGGTTGAGGCAGGAGGCTAAGGAGCTACACTGAACACCTGTGAAGAAGAGAACGGAATGGCTTTCCATCTTTCGGAGCTAAAGAACCAAGAACTAAATGTCAGCCTCACAATCATGAGCCTGGGAGGAACATTTTCGAGGAATTGGAGACACACCTGCTCAGTTACTGAAACTGTTGCTCAGACACAACCTGATGGTATTGAGTGATTAGACCTCACACAGGCTATCTGACAGTGGAAAGTATCAACCCTGTGGGAAGGGAAGTAAATTATCTGCAGGTTTTATGATTCTCTTACAAAATTTCTAGATTTCAATAAAAATTAAGAGGCATTCAAAGGAGGGGGGGAATGTGATCAATATATATGCTTTAATATAAAGAAAAATTAGGAAGACAAATCATCCAGACACTGGATTTTTCACATGAGAAATTTAAAATTTATTCCTTCCTTCCTTCCTTCCTTCCTTCCTTCCTTCCTTCCTTCCTTCTTTCTTTCTTTCTTTCTTCCTTTCTTTCTTTCTTTGAAAAAGAAGGGAGGACAAAATAGATAAAAATAATTAGAATTTGAACAGAAAATTAAAATATATAAAAAAATAAAAATAGCATTCTAGAATTGAAAACATAATTTGTTATAGATTGGAAAGCATATGTGACTTCAAAGAAAAAAAAACAAAGAAGCATAGAGGGGAGAAATAAAAGATTGGAAATAAAATACTAAACTGTTAAAAATTGCTTTGCCGGTGTGACTCAGTGGACGACTATCAGCCTATGAACCAGGAGATCAAGGTTGGATTCCCAGTTAGGGCACAATCTCAATGTGCAGGAAACTGCCGATCAATAAACCTCTCTCATCATTGATGCTTGTCTTCCTCTCTCTCTCACTTCTTCGCTCTCAAATCAATAAAAATATGTAAAAAATATATAACATTATAAATTATTTACCTTACATGTGCTTGAAAGCCCAAAAAGACAGCAGAGAAAAAGGATGTGGTCA
>PVJN01046209.1:0-16540 GCA_004026805.1 Lasiurus borealis
TCATGATTAGAGGAGAAGGAGGAGGAGGAGGCAGAGGGGGAGGAGGAGGAAGAGGGCGTTAGAAGTATCTGAGGTCCTTCTCATGATTAAAGGAGGAGGAGGAGGAGGGAGAGGAGGAGGAAGAAGAAGAGGAAGAGGGGGTTAGAAGTGTCTGAGGTCCTCATGATTAGAGGAGAAGGAGGAGGAGGAGGAGGCAGAGGGGGAGGAGGAGGGAAAGGAGGAGGGGAAGGGGGAGGAGGAGCTTAGAAGTATCTGAGGTCCTTCTCCTCCTCCCTCTCTCCTCCTCCCCCCTCCTCCTTCCTCTTCCCCTCCCCCTCCCCCTCCCCCACGGCTCTGCTTCCTTATCTGCAGTGAGTTCATCGGGCGGGCGCTGTGTCCGTGGTCCCCACACCTGGCTGGTCAACTGGACAACCTCAACTCTGCATCTACCTCTACCTTAGTGACCAAACACACATAGCCAGTGAGGGAGCCTCAGTTTGCACATCTGTAAAGGAGGGTGGTAACCATGGTGACCCCCTGCAAGCTTCCTGGGGCTGGGACGAGACTCTACTCCTGAAGAGGAGCCCTCAGACCTTCTCACGCCGCCAAACAAGTCTGCGCATCAGTGGTCTCGTCATCCGCTTTTCTGAGTGTGACTTGGGCCCAGTTGTGGCTCCCCAGCCCCAGTAGAGCGATAGGGGTGCCCCCTGCCTCCGTCCTGTTGAGGGTAGGGGAGCCCTGCGCAGGCCTGCCTTTTGCTTCTCCCACCAGCAGCCCAGAGCCCCTGGGAAACCCCTCACTTGTGTCTCACGTGGGGGCGGGGCATTGTCTCTTTCCAACTTCCCCCACCGCCCTTGGCTCTTGAGTCAACTTAAAAGCATCCCTTCTCACCCCGCCTCCTCCCCCCTGCTCTGTCCCTCCTCCCAGGCCCCTGACACTTTCTCAAATTCGTCTTCTCCTCCTTTGGCAGGTGGCCCGCTCACAGATTGGCCCGCGGCCCTGTGTGAGGGTCAGAGCGGAGAGAGGATGCTGTGAAGCGCTGACGGGGAGCTGAGCGGACCAAGATGTGGGTGCTGTCTCATCCCTCCGTCCGCAGCCCCGGGCAGGGGGCCAGGCCGGCTCTGCTCTCGGTGCTCTCTGGGGAGGCTGCTGAGGACAGCGGGTGACGAGGACCAGGGAGGGAAGACGGAAGGATGGGGCCAGTATTAATTGAGCAGCTACTCTGCTCCAGGTGGGCCCTGGGTACCTATTTCTCACGCCAGTCCGGCTTCACAGAGCATCCACTTTGCTGTGCAGATTTCACAGGCCATCTGCGTTATCCCCATCCCGGTCTCAGTGGGAATGGCGGTCACAGCTTCTACCTCAGGGTGCTGGACCCTGGGGAGGTACAATGACTTGTCCCGAGTCCCAGTCAGCACGACACAAGACCGGGATTTGAACCCCGCTCTCTGCGACTCCAGGGTTCGTCCTTCCCCCCATGGAAACGGTGTTGATTCTCGCCCCGCGGTGAGCATTTCCATTCCCAGCGAGACGCCTGAACGTGGGAGGAGGTTTCTTTTAAGTCTGTGGAGCCAAAAATTATTTAAATTTTATGGCGAGGAAAAATGTAAACTTACACGTTCAGCAGACCAGGGATGATAAAGTAGGCATTTGTCAAATAAAATTCTTCGCTGCGATAAAGTAAATCATTCCTCGGCCTTGTAAAAAATTAGGCCTCACTTGAACTGTTTTCACTTCAGCCTCCACTAATATTTCTGTTATCTCCATTAGGGATTACAGTGATGAATGCCTCGCGCTCGCATCGTTAAGCACTTCAGCGAGTGCGCGAACACGCGGAGCGTCATAAGTCATGGGGAAGTGAAGCCGCGAGGTCTCCGGGAGAGAAGAAAAGTCTCGCGTGTCTGACAGGTTAGCGTCCTGTCTCGGCCCCGCGGGCTCTGCCCACCTGCTCCGATCCCTTCCCTTCTCCAGCCTCACCCTCCCCGCGTGGGAAACTCGGATGGTACCCCTTATCTCTGCGTCATTTTCAGGGTGGAAGGAGGTGATGCCCTGAGTGCATCATAAATATCACAGTTATTGCTGGAAGAGCTCTCACTGTAACGAGTCGTTTTATGGCATTCCTGGGGCTCAGGACGGTTAGGAGCCCCGTGAGCAGCAAGACGGGGTGTAGGCCTCACCTGCTGAGGTCTCTCTCAGAAATAGGCCCGCAGGACACAGGTGCCGTTCACTCGTGGGAGTGCCTGTGGGCCGCACCGAATATCTCACTTAAAGTATCTTCAACAGCCGAAACCGGTTTGGCTCAGTGGATAGAACATCGGCCTGTGGACTGAAGGGTCCCAGGTACGATTCCTGTCTAGGGCACGTACCTTGGTGGCGGGCACATCCCCAGTCGGGGGTGTGCAGGAGGCGGCTGATGGATGTTTCTCTCTCATTGATGTTTCTAACTCTCTATCCCTCTCTCTTTCTCTCTGTAAAAAATCAATAAAATATATATTTTTAAAAAAGTATCTTCAACAATTCAGAATACTGATTACCTCCTGCGACAAGTTTTCTCCTGGCAAGATGATCCCAGGGGAGTTTCAGTGGCTCCAGGATGCCACCAAGTTTCCAGATTCTTCCTTCCCTCACCTTCAGCCGGTTGGCTGTGAGGTTGTCTGCCTCCTAGTGCCAAGATGGCTGCAATACCTCCAGGCGTCACATCTGTCTGCCACAGAGGGTAAAGGTCAAAGAGAAGAAAGAGGGCCCACCCATCTTCATGTCTGCTTTAAAGAAAGAAGAACTTTCTCCAAGTTCCCCTCCCACGATGACTTTTCAGCTCTTTTGTTGGCCAGAACTTGATGAAATGCCGATCCCAGGCCAGTGGTAGGGGAAGTGGTTAGGTGGGGCAGTGATTCTCAGCTCGGGCTGAGAATGGATTAGGGAGGCTTGGAAATACAGATGTCCTACACAATGGAATTCTACGTTACCTTCAAAAAGAAGGAATCCGTACCATTTGGAACTGGAAAGCATTATGCTAAGTGAAATCAGCCAGTCAATGAAGGAGAAGCATCACATGATCTCACTCATTTGTGGATAATAAGGAATATTATAAACTGATGAACAAAAGGATAGACACAGAGGCAGTAAAGCATCAAACAGACTGTCAAATTACAGCAGGAAGATGAAGGAGAGGTGGGGGAGATAAGAGATCAACTGAAGGACTTGTATGCATGCAGATAAGCACAACCAATGGACACAAGACACTGGGGGGTTAGGGTATGCCTGGGAGTGGCGGGGGGGGGGGGCAATGGGAAGATATGTATACATTAATTAAAAAAAAATAAAAAATAAAACACAGATGTCTAGGTTTTACACTTAGAGATTGATATCATTGGAAGTAGTTGGGGCCTTTTGCATGTGTGTGTGTGTACGTGTGTGTGTGTGTGTGTGTGTGTGTGTGTGTACATGTGTGTGTACATACTCCAAGTAGCTCTGGTAAGCATCTAAGGCTGAGAACCATTGGTTTAGACTCCATGTTTCACGCCCTGGGATGGGGAGCATCCTAGTGATCACTGAAGCACCTGCCCATAGGGTGCCTGAGCCAGTGAAGTGTGGCTATGGGCAGACACCCCCAAGGCCCTCTGTGAAAATGTGACTGAGCCGAGTGCGAACTCCAGGTCTACCGCCTGTAAACTGCATACCTTTTTATTAAGTCAAACTCTCTGAGCCTCAGTTTCCCTATCCAAGCAGTGAAGAAAGTACCACCTACCTCGTGGAGTAGCTCAAGGTTCAGTGAGAACAAGGGAGTGGGAAGAGGTGACCCAGTCTAGGGCTCAGTGCACGTTAGTCAGTGTCCCTGGAGGGCAGATATTCCTCTTCCAGGTCAGAGAGTATAACCGGACCTGCCTGGGGTCCATTTTCTGAGGCGGCCGTGACCAGACCACTGACCAGAGCGGCAGCGGCAGAGCGCCCGTGTGGCTCGGACTGGAGCCTCACACAGACTTGCTGGGAAGGAAGGCCCAGGCAGGGCTGGTGGAAGGTTTTTTTTTTTAATTGATTTTTTACAGAGAGGAAGGGAGAGGGATAGAAAGTCAGAAACATTGATGAGAGAGAGACATCGATCAGCCGCCTCCTGCACACCCCACTGTGGAGATGTGCTCGTAAGCAAGGTCCATGCCCCCGACGGAAGTCAAACCTGGGACCTTTTTCAGACTGCAAGCTGACGCTCCATCCACTGAGCCAAACCGGCCTCGGCTGGTGGAAGGTTTAGGACCACGTGGGAAAGGCTGAGGCGGGATTCTGGCTGGAGAATAGGGCCCAGCAGAGCCTGCAGAGCCCGCGCTGAAGGGCTTCCTGCAAGCCCCGGGCAGGGCCAGCCTCCTCCCGCCCGCCCCGGGGCCTCTCTATCTGCTGCTGTCGAGGAAAAGAGCTGAGTGTAAACTAACAGGCCAGGGAAATGGGTTGTCGGGTCACTGAACCAACGTGTCGCAGTGAATCTGTTAGAAATGGCCCGGCTCCCACTTGTAAACACCTCCTAGGTAATCTCTCTGCCATATATACAACCCGGGAAAACGGATGGCATCCTGCCAGCTGCGCAGACTCACTGCCCCTGGGCTCAGCCAGTGACCTCCCAGTTCAGCTCGGTTCCCTTCACCCACGTGGGCCCACTTCGCGTTACTCTTAGACTGGGACCCAGGACTTTCGAGGAGGAGCAGGTGGGGACCCTAGTCTTTTTATTTTTATTTATTTATTTATTTTAATTAAAAAATATTTTATTGATTTTTTATAGAGGAAGGGAGAGGGATAGAGAGTTAGAAACACCGATGAGAGAAAGACATCGATCAGCCGCCTCCTGCACGCCCCACACTGGGGATGTGCCTGCAACCAAGGTACATACCCTTGACCAGAATCAAACCTGGGACCTTTCAGTCCGCAGGCTGACGCTCTATCCACTGAGCCAAACCGGTTTTGGCCCTAGTCTTTTTAGAAAGTATTTTTTAAATGTATTTTTATTGAGTTCAGAGGGGAAAAGAGAGGGAGAGAGAGAGAAATGTTACTGATGAGACAGAAATATTGATTGGCTGCCTCCTGCACACCCCCTACTGGGGGTGGAGCCTGCAACCTGGGCATGTGCCCTGAGCAGCAATGGAACCGTGACCTCCTGGTTCCTAGGTGGATGCTCAACCACTGAGCCACACCAGCTGGGCAGACCGCCATCTTGAAAAGACTCAGGGAATGGTAGACCAGGTCTCCCTGGTGTTAGGCGCAAACCCTAGCTCTCTGTGGATTTAACTCCACAGACCTGGTAAAGTGCGTGAGAAGGAAAGCTGTCAGTAGCCCCGGTGTTTCCGCCTGCCCGACTGTTAATGAGCATCCAGCCCCCCTCTAGTGAGAGGGGCAGCGGGGATCTGCACCGTCAGTTTGGGCTGCGCCTGCCTCTCTGCCCTGAGCCTGAGGCGGTGCTGGGCTGGATTCCAGGGTTGGGCCATCGTATGTGACTGCAGACTGTCGGCCTGGCGTGCTGGCTTTGGGAGCCAAGCGCTGTGGAAGGTGCGATTCCATTCCATCCACCCACCCAACGGGGCTAGAGTCTGTCCTGTCTCCTCCAGAGAGGGGGGGGGGTGTCTCTGGCTCTCCCCCACCTGATCTCCTCTCCTGGCACCTGCTACAGAGACCTACACTTAATAACTGCTCATTGACAAGGACTCTCACCATTGGCAGCAACCTGGATGGAACTGGAGAGCCTTATGCTTAGTGAAATCAGCCAGTCAATGAAGGAGAAACACCACGTGATCTCACTCATTTGTGGATAATAAGAACATTATCAACTGATGAACAAAAGGATAGACACAGAGGCAGTAAAGCATCAAACAGACTGTCAAACTACAGGGGGAAGGTGAGGGAGAGGTGGGGTAGATAAGAGATCAACCAGAGGACTTGTATGCATGCATGTAAGTGTAACCAATGAGCACCAGACACTGGGGGATTGGGGTATGCCTGGTCCCCACGTGTCACTCACTGGACGGGAAGCGCCGTCTGGAGCTGTAGTTTTTGGATAGCTTAACGCAGAAGAATGAGGATGATGGGAAATCTTGGCTATCATCAAATAGGTCCCACTTTAAAGACAAAGTACTAGGCAGCGCCCACAAAATCTTCATAGCTTAACACCAGCATCGCTAGTGTTCAGGCCCAAGACATTTTCTGAAGTTTTTCTTAAGGCGAATTGTCCCTCTTGAATTGGGAATCAACCCTCTTTTTCATTTAGCGTCATTTTAACTCATTTTTTTTTTTTAATATGGCCAGTTTTTTTTTTTTTTTAACAGGAATTTCCTCTAGATTAGATTTAAGGGTGGATAAAGCATGGTCTCTGAGGTCCTATATCCATTTTCTCTTGGTGATTTCCACTTGGATGACGCACACCTTACACTTAACCCACCCTGAGGCCCCTCTGCCTTCCAGCCCAGCTCCTGTGCCTGAGCGCGGTCCTCACCAGCCAGCCAGACACTGGGGTGTTCTCCCAGACCGGCTCCAACCGCACCCCTGTGTCCCAGGACTCCCTTCAGGAACATTTTGAACCTGAATGCTAACCCCTCCCTCCCCACCACCGCTCCATCCCTGGCCCGCTCCTCCTAACGCTTCTTTAGTGACAACCTTTTCACGCAGCTCAGGGACTTCTGGGCGGTTCCTGAACGCAAACGTGGCGACATCACCCTGTAGTTAAAGCTTCTGGTGGCCGCCCGTTACCTGTAGGACAACCTCCAGGTCAGTGGTTCTCAACCTTCCTAAGGCCGCGACCCTTTAAGACAGCTCCTCATGTGGTGGTGACCCCCTACCATAAAATTATTTCCGTTGCTACTTCATCACTGTAATCTTGCTACTGTTATGAACTGTCATGTAAATATCTGATATGCAGGATGTATTTTCATTGTTACAAATTGAACATAATTCAAGCATAGTGATTTATCACAAAAACAATATGTAATTATATATTGTGAAATATTTATTTCTAATGACAAATAAATGAAATGTTGTCTTGAATCGTGGTGTAGCATGGGTAACAGTCTTCATAGGACAACAGTAAACTACATGGCTACACTTTACTACACCTAGGAGCGGTCTGTTGGTTCCTAAGACCATGGGAAATAGGTGTTTTCCAATAGTCTTAGGAGACCCTTGGGAAAGGGTCATTTGACCCTTAAAGGGGTCGCGACCCACAGGTTGAGAACCGCTGCTCTAGGTCCTCAGCTCCCTCTGCGGCCCGGCTCTTCCTTACCGTTCTGTGCCTCGTGCCCACTGCTTTGTAGCCCTGAGCCGCTTGTAGGTCAACCATCCGAAAGGCTTACGAGGTGCATCGTGCCCTTGCCTGTCACCCCCTACCCTAATGTCTCCCGTATGCACTTCGGGTTTTGTTTTCTTTAAAGCTAAGCATCATTATCTCAGGAAAGACCTCTCTTTCCTCTCCTCCCTGGCTTAGTCCTCCTAGGCCAGCGGTTCTCAACCTGTGGATCGCGACCCCTTTGCGGGTCGAATGACCCTTTCACAGGGGTCGCCTAAGACCATCGGAAAATGCAGATAGTTACATCACGATGCATCACAGTAGCAAAATGTCATGGTTGGGGGTCACCACCACATGAGGAGCTGTATGCAAGGGTTGCCCGGCCTTAGGAAGGTTGAGAACCACTGTCCTAGGCTCTGCGCAACTCTAGCAGCCTGCACTTGTCTTTCTCACCGTGTAGTGACACATCACATTGTTTATCTGCTCATATAACCATCTTCCTTAGGAAAGCAAATAAGCGCCGAACAAATAAATGCTGAAAATCCCACGTATGTGCCTAGCCATTCTGTTCGTTACCGATGGCTCTAATTCAGAAGAATTTGTGGACTTTCTTCTCCCAGGATTGTCCAAAGTCTCCCAACCGGGCCAAGAATGAAGGACTTCACCTCTGACCTCCTGACTTGCCCATCCCGGGCGCTGACTTAAGAGACCACAGCAAAGCTCCCAGAATGTCAAGGCCCCGGACACTCTCGGGCCGCAGATTAATTTTAGAGTCATTGAAATTCCGCCAGCTCCGGGGCGGCGCGGGGGAGCCAGGCTGACAACCGGCGGAGGAGGAAATTACTCCGTGTCTATTTCAAGATGAGAGGGCGGTGACCACGGCCTTCCCCCCGTGATGCCGTCCGAAAACACATAAATTTAATACTCGCATGAAACCCAATCTCCTGACCATAAGTGTTCCAGGGCGCTCTTTGATGTGCAGGAGAGCGCGCCCGCTGCCAGCGTCCTCGGCACATCTGGTGGGAAAGCCGCCGAGCACAGGGACCCGGCATCCCGGGTCCCCAAGTGTCTTGCAGGAGGAAGCGTTCAGATGGCTGCAGTAATTCAATAAATATCTACGCAGCGCCTACTATGTGCAAAAAACACATTGTGTTGCTAGAGACTGAGCACAGACTTCTGGGTCGGAGGGATGGGCGTCTCAGGCCTGTGTTGGCCCCTAACTGGTCCCGGATCACAGGCAAACTAAACTGTACTTGCCCTGAGCTCCGGGTTTCTCATGTGTGACACGGGGTGATCGTATTTACCTTTCAGGGGTGCAGGATGGATCGTGGGAGGCGGAATCAGAAAGAGACTGCTTGCCGAAACTGGTTTGGCTCAGCAGACAGAGTGACGGTCTGTGGATTGAAAGGTCCCAGGTTCGATTCCGGTCAAGGGCATGCACCTTGGTTGTAGGCACATCCCCAGTACAGGAGGCGGCTGATTGATGTCTCTCATTGATGTTTCTAACTCTCTATCCCTCTCCCTTCCTCTCTGTAAAAAATCAATAAAATATTAACAAACAAACATTAAAAAAAAGAAAGAAAGAAAGAGACTGCTCAGCACAGTGCCTGGGCCTTCAATCTTCACGGAAAAAGACCAAAAAAACCTGAATTCAGTTCCTGAAAAATATAATTTGAGTTGGCGATGGTGGCTCTTTTCTTACTGCAGGCCACATCACAAAGCACCGGGAACACAGAGGTTAGGAATGTGTTTGGCTGCAAAGACACAGAGCAAGCGGCAGATCAGCACCTGGTGAACGGCTGACTCCTTGGGGATCGGATTGGTAGCGTTTGCCAATTCCCCTGGTGTCCATTCTCCCTCATGGCTGACCTCAGGCTCCTGTGCGATGGCGCTGGAGGCGGGTGGGAAGATGTGTGACATCTCCCGTGGGGTGGCCTGTGTACAGCACTGCGTTGAGAACTGCATGGTGTTGTCACCTTCAGACACAAGTGACGCGTGCCGCTTTAGAGCATGGTCAGATTTATAAAATATTTAGGAATGATGAGTTCTGAGTATTTATTACCTTATTTTTAACACAATTTATTTTTTGCAAGATTATACAACTTAAATTTTTAAAATACATGTTTATTGATTTCAGGGAGGAGGGGAGAGGGAGAGAGAGAGAAACATCCATGATGAGAGAGAATCACTGATTGGCTGCCTTCTGTACGCCCCTCACTAGGGATGGTGCCCACAGCCTAGGCATGTGCCCTTTTCTGGACTTGAATCTGGGACCCTTCAGTCTGCAGGCTGATGCTCTATCCACTAAGCCAAACCAGCTAGGGCTAGAACTTAATTTTTTTAAAAAAAATTTACCATTGTTATTCAGCATTTTTTATTTTTTAATATATTTTATTGATTTTTTTACAGAGAGGAAGAGAGAGGGATAGAGAGAAACATCGATGAGAGAGAGACATCAATCAGCTGCCTCCTGCCCACCTCCCACTGGGAATGTGCCCGCAACCAAGGCACATGCCCCTGACAGGAATGGAACCTGGGACCCTTCAGTCTGCAGACCGACGCTCTATCCACTGACCGAAACTGGTTTCGGCAGAACTTAATTTTTAAATAATGCTTGTGCTAGACCCCAGAGTTCCTAAGACTGAACCATTTCCTCAGAGGAGCCAGTTGGATCAGCGCCAGCACCCCACGGCCCCCAGTCCTACCACAGGGGCCTCCACACCGTGTCCCATCATCCCCTGTGACAAGGCCGGCCGGATGCCAGGAGAGAGCCCCCCAGCGGCCTAGCGCTGCCCGAGTGGGGGTCCTTCCTCCCCGGGGACACTGTGTGATGACAGACAGCCGAGTCCCTCCAGACTCCGGACCTGCATCCCCAGCGTGGCGAGGAGGCAGGAGAGAGAGGGTGACGTGTGCTCCTTCGGGAAGAGAGGCTGTGTTCCTTCCCCACGGCTGCTGTCACAGACTATCACACATGTAACACAGACATCTGTGGCTGAAACCACACCGGTGTATGGTGTGTTACCCCTGGTTCTGGAGGCTGAGGATCCTAATGACTCTCACCGGGCGCAGGTCGAGGTGTTGGCAGGCTGTGCTACCTGGCACGGGCTCTGGGGGAGTGTGGGAACCCCTTTCACATCCCTCGTGGTTCAGGCTTCCCGGTTCAGGGTTCGGGTTCTGGAGGAGGCCGCACGCAAATGAAAAGAGACTAGAAAAGCCTTAATTTGGCGATATTACCGCCTTCCTTTGGCCTTGCTATCCCTTTTATTAAGACTTTGCGGGGGGAGGGGGATGGATGGAGGAATGGGGAGGGCAATAAGGGGAAAAAATAATAAATAAATAAATTAAAAAACATAAAAGAAATCTAATCATACAAAAAATAAATAAATAAAGACTTTGGGACAAACCCATGACCATTAGGCGGGAAATTGCAAGAACAGAAATTCACACGAAACCAACAGGTGGAGGCTGTTTCAGCTGACCATGTTTCCATCAAACAGGGAGTGATGAGCTCTGACCTTTCAGACCAGCCTTCTGGCCTCCTGCCCGCATCTTTCTCTGCCTGAGACCATGTTCCGTTTCCGGTAGGGGAGCATCCTCTTCCTCATCTCTTCCTGCTTCCAGGCGCCCCCGTTCTGCTGGACAGCCTTCTCCCTTCAGAGCCAGGACGGAGGTGGAGATTTGGAGACCCGCATCTCCTCACATGACTCTGATACCACGTTCTCCGACGCATCCACTTAGGAGGAGCCCGGCGGCCGCCCTGGAGGATCCAGAACCATCTCCCGGCTCAGGGTCCGAACCTCCTTCTCCTCTGCCCAGGCCCTTGGACCACAGAAGGACAGATCTTCCCAGTCCCAGCGATGGGCTGGCCATGCACCGCTTTGGGGATGGTGACTCTGCAGACACCGTCACCTTCGCAGGGGCCGTGTCTCGCTGCCCATGGGCCGCAGCTGGACGTCGCCTGGTGCCAGTGCAGCGAGGGACCGGGGCTCCTCTGAACCCGGCCACGGAGGCCGCACGGCTGTCACTGAGTAAGTCCTTCTCCCCTCCCTCCGCAGTGCCGGCTGCTTCCACTTTGCTGACCTTTCTGGAGGTTTCTGCCTCCCCATCTTGTGGGCAGATTAGGCGAAGCAGCCATACGTGTGTCCAGGGAAAGACTGGGCCAAACACAAGGGGACAGCAGGGTCGTGAGCGCCGGGAGGCCCGGGCAGAGATGCCACCTGCAGGAGGAGGCCCCGCCGGGCAGAGCCTCTGGGCAGACACTGGTCTCTGCGGTGCGGAGGCCTCGGAGCCCGGAAGGACCAGGGCAGGGTATTCCCGGCTGAGGCCTTCCTCTCTGCGCCTCTCCAAACAGGGCTCCCAATGGTCGGCTGGCCGAGTGGTGTGGTTTCTGGGGGTGCCACTCCCCGTTGTGCCCGCCCTGGGCATGTGGGAGGCTGGCTCCCGCAGGGGCTGGGGGTCGGTGCGGCCCCTGAAGGCGCCTTTTCTGTGGGGCACAGGGCCCTGCCATGGGGTCACTGACTGTCTGTCTGTGCCGCTCTGTCCCTTCCTGTTTCAGCCGCACGGGGGCAGCTCGGGGGCGCAGAGTCCCATGGGGCCACTTAGGTGTGGGTGCAGTGTAAACTGTGTTCCTTGGGGTGATGTTGGCCACGTCCCGGGACAGGGCTGCACTCTTTTTTATTTTTAATATAATTTTATTGCCCTAACCAGTGTGGCTCAGTGGATACAGCTTCCGCCTGAGGACTCAAGGGTCCCAGATTCCATTCAGGTCAAGAGCATGTACCCTGGTTGTGGGCACATCCCCAGTTGGGGGTGTGCAGGAGGCGGCTGATCCATGTTTCTAACTCTATATTCCTTCCCCTTCTTCTCTGTAAAAATTAATAAAAAATGGAAAAAATACTTTTATTGATTTCAGAGAGGGAGAGCGGGGAAAACATCAATGATGAGAGAGAATCATTGATCGGCTGCCTCCTGCACACCCCTTACTGGGGACTGAAAGTCTCACTGAGTCCCTTGGAGGTTTCTAGAAGATTCTCGAGTAACCTTATAACCATGGTTTTGAACTCTTTATTCAGTAGTTTGCTTCTTTTCAGTTGTGACATGTTTATTTGTCTCTGCATTTTGGCTGCTTCCCTGTGTTTGTTTCTATGTAGTGGGTAGAGCTGCTACGGCTCCTGGAATTGGTAGAGTGGCCTGATCAGTCAGCTGAGTTGGGGACTCTAGGTGCACCCCTTTGTGGGCTGTGTGCACAGTCTTGTTGTCGTTGAGACTTGTTTGCTGTTGGTGTCACTGGGAGGAATTGACCTCCCGGCCAATAGGCTGTGAGGAGCCGCTGCAGTTACAGTGGGAGAGCTGCTGTGCAGGGGACACCCCTGTGGAGCAGGACTTGCTTCAGTGGGGCTTTGGTGCTCCCCGAGTCTGCCCTTTGAGTGTGTTGCCTATGAATGTACAGAGTTGTAATCTGGTATGACCTGACCCTGATCATTGGGTACAATTGGCTTTTAGGTCTCCAGGGAGGTGCAAAGTCAGCCACTTCCTGGGGCCACCCAGCAGGAGCAAGAGAGGGATCTGTAGATTCCTCCTCTTTGCATTGGGTTTAGAAGTGCCCAGACAAGGCCCAGCTGTGAAGCAAGGTAACCTGGTGCTGGCGCCAGGTCTTGGGCCTTTTATTGATCGGTTTGTAGCCTGTTTGAGATACGAGTGCCCTAACATACGAGATTTTTGAGATACAAGCTGTCGAGTGAGCGATTTTTGCTTTGAAATACGAGCAACAGTTGAGATAGGAGTAATCGCGGGGATCGGCCGGCTGCACACGACCCACCAGTTTACCTCGACTCGAGCATCTCATAGTTTCCCACGCCTCAAGGTTATGGAACGAATTAAACTCGTATCTCGAGATACCACTGTATTTTAGCCTGAGCAAGGACAGGCTCTTCATATGTAAAAACGGCTGCTTTCAGCTTGAGTCAGGATGTAAATTGGATGAGGCAGGTCTTAGGGAATCATGAGGGCAGAAGAAATAGATATGGCTGCCAGTCAGCCCTGCGGCCAGCGAGGCCCCAGCATAGGAATAGTGATCCCTGTGAGCAACTCCGTCTGGGAGAAAGCCGCCC
Source organism: Lasiurus borealis (assembly GCA_004026805.1). NCBI lineage: Eukaryota > Metazoa > Chordata > Mammalia > Chiroptera > Vespertilionidae > Lasiurus > Lasiurus borealis. Next base: position 13,345 of record PVJN01046209.1, read on the forward strand.
TGGAGTTCCTGCCCCCAAACCAGACAATCCACTTCCTCCTGGAGCTCAGAGGAAGCAAGTCCTTATAAGTTCAGTTTGTGGGCCAGCCTTTTAAGAGGAACAGCTGTGTCTCCAGCAGCCTCTGTGTCACTGAGCCCCAATCTGCACTGCTTTTTACAGCTCCTCATTCTCACTGCCTGTGGAGACCTCTTTTTCAGCTCTGGGACCCTGGGTCGGGCTTCTGTTGTGGGGCTGGGACTCATCGCTCCTCACGGGGGCCTCTGCAGAGACCATCTCCCTCCTAACTAAAAAAGTGGCGTAGCCCTGGCTGATTTGGCTCAATGGACAGAGCATGCGCCAGCAGATTGAGGGGTCCTGGGTTCGATCCCAGTCAAAGACATATGCCTGGGTTGCAGTCTCAATCCCCAGTAAAGGGTGTAAATAAGAGGCAGCTGAGCAATGATTCTCTTTCATCCTTGATGTTTCTTTCTTTCTTTCTTTCTTTCTTTCTTTCTTTCTTTCTTTCTTTCTTTCTTTCTTTCTTTCTTTCTTTCTCCCTGTCCCTTCCTCTTTGAAATCAATAAAAATCTATTAAAAAAAAAAAAGCAGCATACATGGGTGTCAGACCTGTCTGTTCAGTGCCTCTGCACCTCCTACCAGTCTTATTGTGCTTTCTTCTTTATTTCTCTAGTTGTAGGACTTCCATTCAGCCAGCGTTCCTGCAGTTTTGGATGATGGTTTTCTGTAGTTCAGCTGTAGTTCTGATGGTGGTTGTGGGAGGCAGTGAGTACAGGTGTTTACCTATGCCGCCATCTTGGTTCCCTAACTGGTTTCATTTGAAGGATCTGAAATTAAAGTGGCCACCTGTGATTAGTGCAGCCATATCAGTCAGTGTAGCCTCAGGGAGCTGGGCATTGTGGTCACAGTTAAGAGCATCAGGGGTTTCGAGGTCTTCATTTTCCAGGGGAAAGTGGACCATGTGAAAGGGGGGAGTAAGACAGGAAGGTGGATGGTTGTCAGATGTTGGGTTTCACAGAACTGATCTTTCCCCCCAAGTCATCGAAGACCTGGCCAGATTCTGGATCTGAGAAGTAACCAGAAAAATGGGGAGACACAGAGGACAGGATGAATGGAGAAGGGGCAGTTGGGAGCCTGAGGCCAGTTACCCTAAGCCAGTGGTTCTCAACCTTTCTAATGCTGCGACCCTTTAATACAGTTCCTCATGTTGTGGTGACCCCCAACCATACTTCATCACTGTAATTTTGCTATTGTTATGAATTATAATGTAAATACCTGTGTTTTCCGATGGTCTTAGGCGACCCCTGTGAAAGTGTCATTCGACCCCCAAAGGGGTCACGACCCACAGGTTGAGAATCACTGCCCTAAGCCATTGCAATCCGAATTCCTTAGGAGAATTGCAGGACGATTTGTAGGACTATTCTACACACCAGGAAAAAATAACTCATCGATAAATGAACTCGGGTCCTCTTTTTGCTCATAGGGGACAGCGTTGCCTCATTGGCTCAGCTGTCATTTGAACCTTTAATTCTATGTGTTGCAGGTAACCAGTGTGAGCAGAAACGAGTCATTATGAGAAAGATTGTTAGGCGGCTCATGTTCAAGAGAAAGAGGCCTTTTTGGGGAGGGAAGATGGAACCAAGAACTGGACAAAGGGAGAAACCCAGGCAGTGCTCTCCTTCCTCATCTCTGTTCTTTGTACACATTTCTTTCTGCCGATAGCCTGCTCCCACATTTGGCGATGGCTAACTCCCTTTAAGGGCTTGAGCATCTATCTCCTCAGTTGCCACCACGTGTGAAGACTCATCGGCCGTCCTGGCAATCCAGCTCATAAACAGGGAGCTTGGACCAGGTGTCGTCTTCCATTCAAGTGGCCACAGCCGGAGATGTAGGCTCACATGGGCAAACATGTGGTCATGGGCGGTGGGTGGCGAGGGCAATTCCCAGAGATGGAAGGTCTCTGGGACTGGGCAGGCGTCTGGGTGGCAGTCACAGGGATCTCTTGCTGCTGCCATGTGCAATGCAGACAGAGCCTGGATCCCAAGTGAGAAATGCAGCGCTGGCAGGCATTAATGCTACAGCAGCCTCTTTTAGGCGCCTCTTCTGTAGCATGTGCTTTGCACTGAGAACCAGGGGTCCTCCCCTCTCCCCGCTTTCCCTGGAGGACAAAGGCTGCTCTCTGCATTCTGGAAGGCTGAGGAAACATCCGGGGCCCTTGGTGGTAGAATGCGCCGGGACCTGAGATGATTGATTCGTTTTTTGCAGCACAATGGAAGGAGGGTACAAATGGATTCCACATGTTGATAATCACTCCTCCCATTCTTGACCACGCTTTAAAAGGTGCTGAAAATCAGTGATATAGTAATAGTGGTAAGTGCAACAAGAGCTTTTCCAATCACCGTTTGGCAGGAGCGAAGGCCATGCCAGTGTCAACACAGAGTCATACGTCAACCCTCAACCTCATGTTCTTTTTTTTTTTGGGGGGGGGAACAGTTGTTCTGTCATTTGAGAGGGGCCCTGAATTCTTGTGGGTACCAGGTGGGAGAGGGGCTACATTTACCATCCACAGAGTTAGTGATGTTTTTTTAAACCAGAGAATGTAGATTTTAAAGATTTTGAAGATGGAGGCTCTGTAAGAGTGAGGGCAAAATGGGAAGGGAAAGGGATCGAGGAGTGAATGCCAAGGCCAAAGGACCAGCATGGCCGAAACCGGTTTGGCTCAGTGGATAGAGTGTCAGCCTGTGGATTCAAGGGTCCCAGGTTCAATTCCAGTCAAGGGCATGTATCTTGGTTGTGGGCACATTCCCAATATGGGGTGTGCAGGAGGCAGCTGATCGATGTTTCTCTCTCATTGATGTTTCTATCTCTCTGTCCCTCTCCCTTCCTCTCTGTAAAAAATCAATAAAATATATATAAACAAAAACAAAAACAAAGGACCAGCATAGCTCTCTCTGTGCCATATTTGCATAATGGTTATTGTATTTACAACCTTTATCTCTTTCTGATTTACTTGGCATTTGGCAAGTATTTCTTGAGCATCTACTGTGTGTTATGTGCACATGTAAGCCATTATGACATATCCGTGAATAACTCATTAAGATGCTTACTCACTTCCTTTCTGTTTTCATGGCAGTGTGTATTGGCCCAGGGGGAGGAAATAGACAATCTTATCTAATAAAAGGGCAATATGCAAATTAAC
>PVJN01046210.1:0-16540 GCA_004026805.1 Lasiurus borealis
CTGTTAATTCTTAGGGGGAAAGGGGTGAAGGGTATACAGGGAGAGACTGGACAAAAATCATACACCTATGGATGAGATCAATGGGAGGGAGCTAAGGGCAGAGGGAGGGTGGGAGCTGGGTGGAGGGGTACTATGGAGGGGAAAAAAAGAGAAACAAATGTAATAATCTGAATAATAAAGATTTAATTAAAAAAAAGACTTATAAAAATACTTTATATATTAGAAACTATTATCTTTAATGTGCTTAAGTTTTCATTGAAGAATTATATCAGACTATCAATATTAAATTAGAATTTTAGTTTATTAGATTTTTAAAAAAGACATTTTTATAATAAATATTTCAAATATCTCAGTGCAAAAATACAAATAAATTATATGTATATCACTACAAATTAAATGTCACATTAATCAAAACTCTTAACATTTAAACCAATATATATATTTCAAATGTCTCCTGATATATTTGCTCTCTTATATGTGAAGTAAAAGCCACAAACAAAAGAAAAAAATATACAAAACCTAAATTCATAGAAACAGAGAATGAATTGATGGTTACCAGTGGTGGAGGATGAAGTAAATGTGTAAAGGTTATTAAAGGGTACAGACATCCAGTTATAAATGAATAAGTTCTCAGAATGTAATGTGCAGGACAATGACTATAGTCAATACTGAATTGTGTAGTTCAAAGTTACTCAATGTGTAGATCTTAAAAGTTCTTACAACAAAGAAAAAAAAGGTCACTATGTGAGGTGATGGGCATGTTAATTAACCTGATTATAGTAATCATTTTATAATATATGTGTATATCAAGTCCTAGCCTCATATACCTTAAACTTACACAATGCTATATGTCAACTATGTCTTAATAAAGCTGGAAAAATATATATAGTTGCATATAACCATATAATTCTCCATAGAAGATTTTCTATCCAGTCATAATAATGAAATGCATTAATTTAAAATTTCTACTCAATTGGCCAAAATGAGGCTTTGTTAAAGAGCAAATTTGCACTGATATGAATGGAATATTGTGCTTCTTTAAATGTTGCAAATTATAAACAGTTTTTTAAACTCTTAGTATATCTGTTCTTTGTAATGAATGGGTATACATGTTTTTGTAGTACTTTCTAGGAGCTTTAGTATTTTTTAATGTAATTTTATTTTGCTATCCATTGTTCAAGACAACATGAACAAATAATAGTTTTCTACCTGTAATAAACCAATGGGATGAAACTGAGGGGTTATTGACATGTTGCTTCTGTGCTCATTTTGGATTTGAATTCAATTCATAACCTTATTATACTCATTTGGGTGACTGATAGTTCTCCTTTGGGGGGTGGGGGGGAAAGTTACCTAAGCTTCCTCCGGACAGTAGTTCTGCTGTTCAGTCTAATTAGCATATTAGCTCTTTATTATATAGGATACTTCTTGAACAAGTAACACTCATAAAGCAGTATTTGTCTTTGCCTTTTTTTTTGCCTTTTCTTCTTTGAATGTCCTTTCATTGTTTAAAATATATTTTTATTAATTTCAGAGAAGAAGGAAGAAAGAGAGAGAGAAACATCAATGATGAGAGACCTCTCAGTCCACAGGCCAACACTCTATTCACTGAGCCAAACCAGCTAGAGTCCTTTCATTGTTTTATTCACCTAGAAGTGTTTGACTTTAAGCAACATAATCCTAATCAGAAAGAGCTAAGATAAATGTAAATTAAAAAAAATCAAACCAATGACAGTTTAGGACTTAAGGTAGGTTTTAGAGAAAAAAACACATCGTGCTGTTTCTTTCTTCACTGTATGAATCAAGACGTCATTTGTATGGAATGCCACTGGAAATTGCTTTGGTGGGCCCAAAAGTTGGCTGGGGCAGGGTCTCAGAGAGTGAACTAGGGTAGTGTGAACAGTGTTAGGCAGATTGATAAGACTGAAATATGGCACCAGCCTGGGGACTCTGTGTGGAGAGGATCTCAGCAAAGTAACAATAGCTTCTACCAGCACTTTTGTCAGAGAGAAAGCTGCCCCTCTAGCCATCTCCCTGAAGCCAGAGGATTCAGTTTCTTCTATACATTTCTGGAGCTTTTGATCAGCTTCCCCATTGCTGGAACTCAGAGGGAGTAAGTTTGAGCAACTTTATGTGCAGGCCCTTTTAGAGGGACTTACTGGGACTCCAGCAGTCCTTCATCTCACTCAGCCACAAATTCTTACTGGGTTTCCCAGCTAGAAGTTATGGGGACTTGTCTTCGTGGCACTGGAATCCTGAGCTGGGAAGCCTGTGGGGATGGGACTGCTCCTACCTCAGGGGGTGAATCTCTCCAGTTGAGCTATTTCTCCAGAATTTTAAGCTCCAAATGTGAGTATAGGAGAAGCCTTTTGTGAAGCTCTGTCCCTCCTATCAGATTTTATGTGGCTTCTTCTCTACAGCCTTAGTCATAAGACTTCTGTTCAGCTAGGTTTCAGCAATTCTCAGTGATCATTGTTATGTAGTTTTACTGTAATTTTGAAGTCTTAATTATTATCTTTAATCTCAAATTTAAAATTCTTGAGAGGAAACCAAGATGGCGGCATAAGTGAATACCTAAGCTGCTGCCTCGCACAACAATTTCAAAACTACAATTAAAGGACAGAACAGACATCATCCAGAACCATAGGAAAGCTGGCTGAGTGAAAATTCTAAAACTAGAAATAGAGAGAGGAACTCACAAAGACTCAGAGGAGCTATAAAAAGCTGAGGTACGGAGACACACTCCTGGAGAGGACTGGCAGAGGAGGGTCTGGCTGGCTTCCTCTAGCGGGAGGGAGACCAAAAATCCCAACTTCACTGAGCCCCAGCTCCAGATGAGACTCAGAGGAGGAGAGTCTGGACTGTTGTCAAAAGGAAGTAGTATACAGAAACTTAGGGGAACTGTGAAAGACAGAAGTCTGGGTATGCACAAAAGTGCTTGCATACGCACATGTGAAAATGCACACAGAGCTCTGACTGCTGATTGTGCCACTGGGTTTTTTATAGCAGGAGGAAAACAACACTGTAATCCAGGTCCAACTGCACTGAACCCCAGTTTCAAGTGAGACCTTGGGGACTTAGACTAATATGGGTCCCTGGAGAGCACAGGAACTCAGGGGAACCAAAAGACAGAGTTCTGGAAGCTCACACGTGCAAGGCACAGACACAGCTGATTCTCAAAACCAATTGGCTTGGAAGTCAATGCTCCCCAGTGATACCAACAACAATCAAGAATTAACTACAACAAAACTGTATGCACTATTCACAAAGGGGTGCACCAAGAGTGTCCACCTCAGGTAACTGGGGAAACAGAGCTACTGGGCCACATAGGACATGTAGCACACAAAGCTATTCTACCAACTCAGGAAAGCAACAAAATATGTGAAGACAAAAGAACAGATCACAAATGAAAGAAATGGAGGAAAACAAATGACTGGATATAGAGTTCAAAACCATGGTCATAAGGTTTTTTAAGAATTTCCTAGAAAAAAAAATGATAAATTTAGCAAGACCCAAGAGGAGATACAAAGGACCAACTAGAAATTAAATATACACTGACTGAAATAAAAAATGTTATACAGAAACCTAATAACAGACTAGAGGAACACAAGAAACAAGTCAAAGATTTGAAATACAAAGAAGCAGAAAACACTCGATTGGAAAAGCAAAAAGAAAAGAAAATGAAAAAAATGTGAAGATAGTGTAAGGAGCCTCTGGGACAACTTCAAGTGTACCAACATCAGAATTATGGGGGTGCAAGAAGAGTGAGAGAAAGATACTGAAAACCTATTGGAAGAAATAAAGCATGAAAACTTCCCACACCTGGTGAAAGAAATAGACTTACAAGTACAGGAAGCACACAGAACCCCAAACAAAAGGAATTCAGAGGACCACACCAAGACACATCATAATTAAAATACCAAGAGCAAAAGAAAAAGAGAGAATATTAAAAGTGGCAAGAGAAAAACAGTTAATTACTTCTAGGGGAGTACCCATATGACTGTCAGCTGATTTCTCAACAGAAACTATGCAGGCCAGAAGGGAGTGATGAAATAGCAAGAACCTACAACCAATATTACTTTACCCAGCAAAGCTATCATTCAGAATTGAAGGGCAGATAAAGAGCTTCACAGATAAGAAAAAACTAAAGGAGTTTATCAACACTAAACCAGTATTATATGAAATGCTGAAAGGTATTCTATAAGAAGAGGAAGAAGAAAATGGTAAAGGTGAAAATTATGAACAACAAATACATATCTATCAAAAAGTGAATCTAAAACTTAAGTGAATTGAAAAAAATCTGATGAACAGAATATACTGGTGAATATAACAGAATTAGGGGCATAGAAAGGGAGTAGACTGATAATTCTCAGGGGGAAAGAGGTGAGGAGGACTGCAGAGAGAGTCTGGACAAAAATCATACACCTATGGATGAGGATAATGGGGGTGATATAAGGGCAGAGGGTGGGGTGGGAGCCAGGTGGAGGGGAGATATGGGGGGAAAAGGGATAGTAATAATCTGAACAATAAAGATTTATTAAAATAATAAAAATTTAGGATTCTTATGAAAGGAATTTATATTTAGTTAGGTGTAGGTTCTAAAACTAACAAACTATAACCTAAGGGTGTGGATCTCAAGTGTATCTTCAGACCAACCAATGTGGCTAGGAAATCACAGTTAAAAAAATGCTAAAGCATTGAAGCTGCCATGAACATTTTTTTGTTGGAGTTAGGACATTTCCATTAACAAGAAATAAGGAGAGAATGATGAGCTTTAAATTTTGTAATGGTCTAGCATGGAAAACACTAATTACTGCACTAATTACTACTTTAACCATCTTGTCATTCCAATAAAATTTTGTTTATATTTATTTTTATGCTATCATAGAAATTGTCATATAGTACTATATGATCTTATATACATTTTTCCTCACAATGTGAGCTACTTGAGTTTGTATAAATTTTTTAAAAATACATATTTTATTGATTTTTTTACAGAGAGAAAGGGAGAGAGATAGAGAAACATCGATGAGAGAACAACATTGATCAGCTGCCTCCTGCACACTTCTCATTGAATATGTGCCAGCAACCAAGGTACATGTCCTTGAATGGAATTGAACCTAGGACCCTTAAACCCAAAGGCTGACGCTCTATTCACTGAGACAAACTGGTTAGGGCTGTATTATGTTTTATTCATCCGATGTTATATTACTTCATGTCCAGTTTAGCTACTCACTACACATTTTTCATAAATAAGCGAACAACCTTACACATTGACAAAAGTACAATTTTGCATCCTTTCTTTTTTCCATCCATTCTCTTCTTTCCATCCATTATTTATCATATTAGGTGTTTTAAGTTTTTTTTTTTTTCATCAAAAAAATGCTTCACTGCCCTGTCATAGTTTGATTCCCATTCAGGGTACATGCCCCTGTCAAGGGCTCAATACCCAATAAGGGAGTGTAGAAGGGAGCTGATCAATGATGTCTCATCTAGGTTTCTATCCCTTTATCCCCCATTCTCTCTCTCTACATGTTAATAAAAACATTAAAAATGTTTACACATACTCTCTGTTATATTATTTGCATTATTTTATTCAGAACACTGCTTACTCTTCTAAATTATCTTATTTTGATTCACATTCTTATTTAATATCTGCTTCTCTACAAAATGAAAGCTTTATAGATTTTTACCCAGCCCCGAGCCCCTTCTCTGTGATAGCTGTCCTGTCTTATGTATGTCTACATTCTTAATACTTTGAATAATTTTAGATTTCCTATATAAATAAATAATACATGGGAGATACTATATAGATCCTGGCCTCAAGAGATTATTATTTTACAGTAGACAAAGAGGCTAGCAATTAGGTATACTGTGAAGATTGAAAAGTACTTAACTTATATCTTCTTCATGGTATAACCTGGAGGACTTTGCTATACTTGACATTTTGAATGATTCCAAGAAGATGGATTGAACTTTTCTAGGTATAGCTAAAGGTGAAAAGGAATACCAAACAGAAATATTAGCATGAATATGTTGTTGAAGTGAAGCATGCAGCCACAAATATTTAATGGATTTGACAGAGGAAATAGGATATTGACAGGTGAGTGATGAAGAATGAGATTGGAAATAATTTGAGGCAAGACCTTGGAGAATTTTGAATCACAACAAAGGAAACTGTATTTATTCCTCAAATGCTGAAGAACCTTGGTAAAATTATTTATCAGATAATAATGACTTATTTATTATTCTAGTTATTGTTAACAGATATTTTCAGAATTGGTTTTCTAGAAGAAAATATCTATTAGCAATAGATAGGGTAATAATGCTATCATTAGGGACTTACTAAAAAGCAATAGTTAGAATCAAGATGAAAGTATGAACTAGGAGAGAGGGGGTGGAACAAATATGAGGGACTGTGTGAAAATATTATTGCGGGAAGATAAAATATGACTGACAACAAATTATAGTGACAAGGAAGACACTGAAGTTGTGAGCTTAGGTGACTGAGCAGATGTAGGTATCATGATAGGAAATAAGGAAAATACAAAACTAAACATGTTTTAGATAAAAGATATATCATATTTTGTAGGGTTCATACGATATCTGGAGTTATCCAGAAGCAGAGACTGAAAATTCAGGATTGGAAAATAGCTAAGTCAAGGCTTGAAATATACATTTGGCAGTCAAGCACATAGAGGTGAAAATTAAATTCAGATCTGCTGAGACGGTCCATATTTAACATGCAGAGAGTGAAACATAACAGATATATGGGGAATGTATACTCATTAATATTCTTCGTAGTATAAGAGTAAGGTAAGAAAAATATTTTTAGAATAAGTAATTATATTCATAAAATAACTAGAAGCCCGGTGTATGAATTCATGCACAGATGGGATCCTTCTGGGTGGCCTGCAGGGAACAGCCTGAAAACCCCAGTCCAATGCTGCCTGCAGCTCCTACCTATTGCTCCTGCTCATCCCGGCCCCACTGTGCCTGCCGAGGGCTTGTGCCCAATCAATCCCAACTGGTAGAGGCTTGCATTGCCACAGCAGCACTCACCAACCATGAGCCCTGCGTCTGGTGCCCTCCCAAGGGAAGTGGCCTGTGGGATCACATTGAGACCAGCTCTCTGACATCCCCTGAGGGGTCCCGGATTGTGAGAGGGTACAGTCCAGGCTGAAGGACCCCACCGGTGTCCGATCAGACCAGTGAGGGACAGCAGGAGGGCTCCAGGGCATGTCCAGCCCATCTGATCAGCTGGACCCGGGCAGCAAGCTAACCTACCAGTTGGACATCTGCCCCTGGTTTTCAGTGTACATCATAATAAGCAAGAAGCCTTAGCACATATATCATTAGCATATTATGCTTTGATTGGTTGTTGAGTTGTTCTGTTTGGTCTATTTGCATATTACCTTTTTATTGTATAGGATTGTATTATAGAAATAACCCAATATAACATACTGGTAGATAGATTTGTCTGTATCTTATTTCTTCCAAAGCAACTTGCCTTTCTGAAAAGTTGACATTTTTTTTTTATTTTAATTGCTGTAAATTCTTTATTCCACAGTGTAAATTGGATGGCTCCCTTGTAAGTTCTCTATACTAGGTTTGGAAAATTATTTATATTCCAACCACATACCTCTACCAGCATCACCATGATTAAAATAACTAGTAGAGCTAATTGTTAGGCTACTAAAGAAGGACGCTGAAAATTAATATTATAATGTAATATAATTCACATTTTCAGGTTTTCTTAATTTGCTATGGAAAATTCATTCATTTGTTCAATCAGCAAACAAATAATGATTACCTTTGATACATTAGACTAGACTTAACCATTTGGAGGAAACATACACATTTTTATTTTATGATACTGGGTTTTCTTCAAGGTTAATGGAATATTTATTTATGTGCTAGAGGCCCAGTATACAGATTTGTGCATGGGAGAGGGCTGGCCTCAGCATGGCCTGCACCTTATCACAATCCAGGACTCTTTGGGGGATGTCCTACTGCCTGTTTAGCCCTGATCCCCACAGGCCCTAAACTGGCAGTTGGACAGATGAAGCAGTGCGCCACACAGCAGGCTGCCAGGGAGGAGCCCAACCAGTGCCATGCCACTTGCACTCATCCCAACCCCAACCCGCTGGGCCTGCCTCTGCTCCTCAGGAGCTCTGCCAGAGTCGGGAGAGGCTCCTGCTGCCACAACTGCACTCCCAGCTGTGAGCCTGCCTTCTGGCTGAGCAGCACTCCTCCTGTAGGAGCTCACTGAGCACAAAGGGGCAGCTCCTGTGTTGAGTGTCTTCCTCCTGGTGATCAGCATGTCATAGTGGTCGTTCCAGTCCTTTGATCATAATGGTCGCTTAGGCTTTTATATATGTAAATTTTGGGAGGTGATGATTAATGAAATTATATAGGTTTTAGGTATAAATTTTATAATATATCACCTATATATTGTATATTGTGTGTTCAGTAACTCAATTCAAGTCTTCTTCCATCTCCTCCATTCCCCCATTTACCACTTCTAACTCCCCTCAACCCCTTTTCCCTCTGGTAATCACCATACTGTTGTCTATGTCTATGAGTTGTTTTGTGTGTGTATGTGTGTGTGTGTGTGTGTGTGTGTGTGTGTGTGTGTGTGTTTTAATTCTTTGCTTAATCCCTTTATCTTTTTCACTCAGCCCCCACCTTTTTCTATTCCTGACAGCTGTCAGTCTGTTCTCTATATCTATGAATAGTCTCTTTCTATTGGACCTGGAGAGTATTATGCTAAGTAAAATAAACCTGTCAGAGAAAGACACATTACCATATGATTTCACATTTCAAATTTTATTTCTAATGAACACAAGAAAATGAAAATGAGGTCATTCTTAAAGAAATGACTGTCGTCAACTGCAGTTTGGAGATATATTGAAATTTGTTTTGAGGATACTAATGTTGAGTTATTTAACATAAGATTGTGGCACACATATGAAATAAAAGTTGCAAAACATATATAGAGGAAGAAAATCTAATATAACATGTAAAAGCATTTTGATATTATTTTTGTGCAGCTAAAGAAGTATAGAGAAGTTTAATATTAAAAGACATATTTTCATTTTGATGTTTGATTTCTTTTCCTTTTTACTCTGCAGGAGACTTTTCTTAATGAAAATAACTGATCTACAATTCTGTAGGAATTACATCATAGCTCATTCATGTTTTTGCCAAAGCTATCCTTGTCACTTAGTTGTCTTTCATTTCACATGACTATATAGCTATTTTCTAACCATAATTCAAATGGGGAAATTTTAAATTTGCAGAATAAACACTTAAGCCATATGAGCCCAGCTGCTCTGAGAATCAAAAGTGGCTTAAAGAAAAAAAATCAGAGTTATTAGTGGTTAGAGATTTACATAAAATTTTAAAAGTATATTAAATGTAAATCTTAATTTCAAGTTCCATAAAATGTGTGATGAGTTTATGTCTTTCAATTATATTAAACACTAGCATCATTGTTTTTCCTATTAATTGTGAACTCTTTTACAATTAAATTCTAGCATTTATAACAGTTTTTAAATATTATATGTAACATATGCCAAACACTAATATTGTCATTTTATCATATGTCATGGTCCTTTGATTAGATATATGCAAATTTGTCTTATTAGTTTTCAAATCATATATTCTTTTATAAATGTAATATTTATCATCCACTCAGTCTGATTTCAGATATATTTCACAGATGCAAATATTTACATTAGATCAGATTGAGGTATAAAAGTTTGCATCTCATAGGAATACTTGAACTTTAAATGAGATTATTTAGAAAGGTCAAGGCTAATTGTCTATACTGGTGACATCTTACAAACTTTATTATATATGTTTGGCCAAGAATTTTCAATGAATGAAAAAATTCCCAATTCTCCATTAATGCATATTGTGTAGGAAATATCTGCTAATATGTTTATACTTAAATATTATATTAAACTTTATTCAAGAAGAGAAATACTTAATGAAACATCATTATTGATACTCAATAAATTATTGTGATTTATTCTGTTCCTCAGACATATCTTGATTCTTTTAGTAGAGTCACCATCATTTAATACCCATGAAGTGAGAACCACAGCTAATCATGCTGAAAAATGGAATTCATCCTAAGGAGATACTTTTCAAATGTGGAGTATTTACTCTTCGTTCAGTTTTCAAGTAACTAGAACACTACTTCCCCACTCCTTCTAATCATCTATCACCCCAATGGATGATTTTCCCAAATTTACAAAATACATTTCCATTAAAGAGACTAATGGAAAGATCCACATTGACTTTACAAGCAAACACCTGTTTACGCATGATGTAGAAAGAACACCTACAACTGCTTTTAAAAAAATGAACTTGACGCTTGAAGAGGTATATCAACAAATAGTTGGGCATTGGCCTCAAAATAAAGGACTGGGAATACAGTTTTTAGGGAATTCTTTCCCAGAATAGTTTCTTACTTTCATCTGAGGTGCAGCTGGTCATAACAAAGGCAATTGCAACCAAGAGTATGATGGGGTTACCTTGTTCTGCCATCACAATTCACACCCTGCTGAATGAAATATCAAGGCACCGACCCATGTCAGGGCAATGAGCATAATGATAGGGACTCAGTGGTATAAATGAGGTTAATAATTTGTGAGAAAGTAGAGCTTTGTTCCTAGATCCTTTGCACTTCCTTCTCCGCACAGTGCAGCTCTTTAGAAATATTGCCTGTCCGTGGAGAGCTAATGGCTCTCGTCATAAAGCTAATACACTGTGCTTCAGTAGTCTTGGAACTCATTTCTGAAGTCACACTAATCTGCCTTTCCTCGGCCATGTTTTGCTTTTGCTCCTGAAAGATTTTCTTATTCCCCAAGACTTCAAGCTGAGCAGAAAGCTTTTCAGCTGCTTCTTATGCCATTTCCAATCAGGGGTGACACTTTTGTTTTCACAGACTGGTGTGGCTTTTTGTTTTGTTTTGTTTGGAGTTTTTTGTAATTTTAATTTTTAATACACAAAGAGGCATCTTGTGAAAGAAATAAAGTGTATTTTGAAAATTACTCATCCCTACTTTAATCCTGCTGCTGTGACCTCCACATTCCCCTCAACCCACCCCACTTCTTTTCTCTCTCACTATTTTCTTATGTCTCCACATCAGGCGGATGGCCCCTATTTGCTGCTCTTGCTTACCCCCTGCATTCTGTCTCTCTTACAAGCCAATTTGAGAATATTGAGTCTCATAATAGACAAGAAAACCATATTGTTTTTTATTTGCCATGGGCTATCAGCGGGCAACTGGATCCATTTGATTGTTCTTTGCACAAATATGTGTCTTGTAATCAGCGTTGATGATTTCTTTGGCTCAGGCCCATCTTTTGGTTTTTCTTTCCTTCTCCTGCATTCCGAAGCTCTGTAAGTTTTCAGAGAATAAAACTAAGTAAGCCATCCTGAAGGGAAATCAAATCACAAAGGATGAAAAAAAAATATACTTCTAACATCCATCACAATGACTGAAAGAGGATCAGGCATGAGCAGAATTATTCAAGTCTGTCTTTGAGTCTGTACCCTTTCCTTCTGGTATGACATTGGTATTTTTTTTTTCTTAATATGCTTGTAGTAATAGTATGGTTGTAGTTAAAATATTATATCATGTGTTTAATGTTCCAGGCACTGCTTTTATATATAGTAACTTCTAAGTAGATAGTTTTATTAGCCTTATTTTACAAAAGAGAACAAATAATCTGTCTCAGACTACTTCAATACTTAGCACAGGTTGATCAAGTAATTTGCTTATGGTTATATAGCTAACAAGTCACAGACTTGTGCATCAAAATCCAGCTATAGAGATCACATTCCCAATGACTACACCACACACAGTGAAACTGCTCTATATAGAATTTAGGAGCAGAAGCAAGAACATTCATGTTTAGTCAGCTAACTCCGGTTTGAAGGACAGTTTGCATACTTGATAAAACTTCTGATGGTGGGACTAGTAATTTGCTTCTTGAGCTTCATCTTCTTTATTGGTAAAATGAAACTAATAACTTTGTTCTAATTATGATTTGGTAATGATTAAATATAAAAAATACAGAGATACTTGCCCTAATTTTCTGCTGAAAAAAATAGTATATGTAGAGATTATATATACTAGAAACTACAGTTTGGAAAGAGTGAAGCTAGTACTTGAGTAATTTTTTTCCTATGTCTATTGACCTATGCCCTTGGCCAATTAAATTTACTTTCCTAACTACCCCACCTTTTTACCTTTTATGAAATGTCTGCTCTGCTCTTGGGATCCATTGATTTGAACAAATTGTTATTCTTACATGAATTGAAATTTGGCTATTATATGCCTCTAGAGGCCCAGTGCACAAATTTGTGCACAGGTGGGGTCTCTTCTCCTGATGATTAGGGCCAATAGTGGCCAGCTGGCAGGGAGTGAGGGAGGAGGAACTACAGAGTTTGGTCATCTGTGGGAGGTTGGCCGTGGGAGTGTACTGACCACCAGGGGCTAACTCCTGCATCGAGTGCCTGCCCCCTGGTGGTCAGTGAGCATCATAGTGACCGGTCAACCAGTCATTCTGTTGCTTAGGTTTTTTTTGTGATTTTTTCTAAATATATTTTATTGCTTTTTTACAGAGAGAAAGGGAGAGGGATAGAGAGTTAGAAATATTGATGAAAGAGAGACATCCATCAGCCTCCTCCTGCACGCCCCCTACTGGGGATGTGCCCGCAACCAGGATACATGCCCTTGACTGGAATGGAACCTGGGAACTTTCAGTCCGCAGACCGATGCTCTATCCACTGAGCCAAACTGGTTTTGGTGTTTAGGCTTTTAGATAGATAGATAGATAGATAGATAGATAGACAGACAGATAACAACTGCATCATTTTACATTTTCTCCAATAGATTACAAGAGTTCTAAAAGCATATAAGTATTTCTGCATATCCTTGCCAAGTCATATATTTTTTAAAAAAATAATAGCCATCCTAATAGGTGTGAAGTAATATCTCATTATGGTTTTATATTTTCCATACAATTAGTCATTTTGAACATCTTTTCATATACCTATTAACTATATATCTTCTTTGGGCAAATGTCTGTCAAATCCTTAGTCCATTTTTAAGTCAAGTTATTTTCTCTTTTTTTTGTTATTAAGTTGTAGTAGTTCTTGATAGATTTCAGATTAACCCCTTATCAGATCGATGTTTTGAAAATATTTTTCCCATTCTATAGGTTGCCTTTTCATTCAATTGGCTGTTTCACTCTCTGTGAAGAAGCTTTTAAGCTTGATGTAGTTTCCCTTGACTATTTTTGCTTTTGTTGCTTGCACTTTTGGTGTTATATCCAAGAACTCATTGTCAAGACCAAAGTCACTTGGTTCCTACCTATACTCTTCTAGTAGTTTTACAACTTCAAATCTTTTATTTAAGTCTCAAATTCATTTTGAGTTGATGTTTTTATATGCTATAAAATAAGAGTTCTACTTCATTATATTAAAAATGTATATACACTTTTCCAAAGACAATTTACACACCATTGTATGTTTTTGGCATCCTTGTAAACAATCAGTTGACCATATGTATGCAGATTTACTTCTGGCCTCTCTATTCCATTTCATTGATCTACAAAACTATTTTATTCCAAAACCATATTGTTTTAATATGTAACTTTGTAATATATTTTAATGTCTAGAAGTGTGATGCCTCTGGCTTTGTTCTCCTTTCTTAAGATTGTTTTATCTATTTAAGGTCTATTGTGGTTTTATTTTTTTCCCTTTTCTGTAAAAAAATGCCATTGGGATTTTGATAAGGATTGTATTGAATCTCTAGGTCACTTTGAGTGGCACAGATACTTTTGCAGCATCAATTCTTCTGATCTGTTAGCATAGGATGTCTGTGGAGTTGTCATATATGGCTTTTCTTAAAGTTTCTGTTTCTGTGCCTGGTTTTTAAAGAGTTTTCATCATGAAACATGAAATGGTGTTGAATTTCTTCAAATGCTTTTCCCTTCCCAAAATACAACCAAAAACCCATCATTACTATATTATCTAGTAATTACATTCTTCTGAAAATATAGACAAAATAATTAAAATTAGGATCTGGAAGAAATATTTGCACTCCCATGTTCATTGCAACATTATTCATGATAACCAAGATGTGAAAACCAACTTAATGTATATCAATTAATGATAGAAATAAAAAAAAAAGTGGTATGTACATACAATGGGCTATTCTTATTCAGTCTTTTAAAAAAGGAAGTCATGCCATATGAGATAACATGAATGAACCTAGAGGACATTATGCTAAGTGGAAAAAAAAACTAGTCACAGACTGACAAACATTGCATAATTTTACTTATATGAGGTATCTAAAATAGTCAAATTCATAGAACCAGAAAGTAGAGTGGTTGTTACCAGGAGCTATATGGGTAGAAAATGTGAAATTTTTAATGGGTACAAATATTTTTTTTTATAAAAGGTGAATAAGTTCTAAGAATTTACCATAAGACCTAGAGATGTGCCTATAGTTGATAATACTACATGATGTACTTCAAAATGTATTGAGGGTAGAACTCATCTTAAATATTTACCATAAGAAGAAAATAAAATAAACTAACTTGCTATTCTATATCTAGTACCCCAAGAAATAGCTTGGTTTATTTCATACCCAAGCTTCTCAAGTTAATCTAAGTATTAAAGATTTGTTAAAAGTAAGGAATGTAAGGGGTTGCAGGACTTCCTAAATAATTATAAATTTTAGTAGTACTAATTGACAATGCCATTGAGATTTAGTCTCATAATGTATAAGTAAGAACTTCTAACCTGGCAAGGAAAACACACTGGGCCAGAAAAAATTTACTACATGTCTCATTGCTCACTACATTAATTGACTCTTGCCTTTTCTACATGAAATTTCTGGAACAGACCTTCATCATTGCTTTCAAAATGAGCATGACAGAAATAAATTGGTCAATCTGCATGCCATGTTCCTTTCTCAAAGAACTTTGGAAGATTTGGCCAGGCACTTAAGAAGTGACTACTTTCTTACATTCTCCTGATAAAAGTCCTGCGATTGTTTTTGCTGTTGTTAATCCTCACCCCAGGATATTTTCCATTGATTTTTAGAGAGCGGAAGGCACGGGGAGGACAAAAAGACAGAAACTTCAATGTGAGAGAAACACACAGTTTGGTTGCCTTCCACATGTACCTAGGCCAGGGATCAAGCCTGCAACTGATGTACAGCTATGTGTCCTTGACAGAAATCAAACCCAAGATCCTTGAGACCACGGGATGATGCTCTATTCACTGAGCAAAACTGGTTAGTCTTTTTGAATTTTATAATTCAACATGGTTAACATGTTAAAGCAATAGAAAGTAGAAAGAAAGAGAGAGAGAGAAATAGAGAAATAGAGATAGAGATAGAGGGGGAAAATTTTATTTGAGTTACTAATTAGCCCAATTGTCAAATACATATTTTGCTGCTTCTTCCTAATCTATAAGTAATCCCTGTATAAACTTAATATACTCTGCATTATACTTAAAAATTACTTTCAAGCAAGAAGTTTTCTAAATAGACTTATTTCATCCTCTTCTTTGTTCCACTTGAACTTGTAAATCCCTAGATTATGGAGTACTTGTTATAACATACTGTTACTTTGTTTATATTAATCTAGTTGAGATCTTATGACAATCAAATATTTGATAAGAAATTACTTGGCAACCCACACAACGTTTAGTTTACTGAGGAATTTACAGTCTAAAATAGCCCAAAGTGGCTTATAGTCTAGTTAGGAGAGGGACAATATATAATCTATATATCTATGTATATAAAATCCAGTGACCAGAATAGCAGAACAACCAGAATGAGCAAAATGACCAGTGGCTATGATATACACTGCTGCAGTCGACCAATCTGGGCCTCAATTGGGACCCCACCCCCTGCTGGTTCAGCCTCCAATCTGCCCCCAACACACTAATAGAGGGTGGGGTTGGCCAGACAACCATGCATGGCTTATACACCCCTGCTGGTCCAGCCCAATAGTCCCCCATCAGGGCAGGCTAGCTGGACCCCACCCATGTGCAAATTTATGCACCAGCCCTCTAGCATTTATACTAATAGAAGCTAGCCTAAGTGGCATCACACCTTCACATCATCACAAGATGGCCATCACAAAATGGCCATTACATCATGGCTGTCACAAGTTGGCTGTGCACACAGTGGAGGTGGGGCCCAGTGGTTGCTCTGCACAGTGAGGCCTGGGGCTCCTGGGGCTCTGCATGGCATGTGTCTGAGACCAAATATTGTTCTCACTAGCTGGATGTAATTGTTCTCATTAAAAGGATGTAAACAGGAGGCCAGAAAGCTGGCCAACCTTAATTGCTCTGAAAGGTCAGAGCTGATTACTCATTGTTTAGTTGAAACTATCTGTTTGTATCATGTTAATTTCTGTTATTTCCTGCCTAAAGGCTAGGGGTGTGTCCCAAAGCCTTAATAAAAGGGAGTAGAAGGCCAGAGCAAGATGGTAGTCCTTCC
>PVJN01046211.1:0-16421 GCA_004026805.1 Lasiurus borealis
TGTGACTCCAGTTTTTAAGTCCCTCTTTATTTTTGTTCTTATTTAAAAATGTCACCTACATTGAAATAGGTTCATGAATGTACCACAAGTTTAAAATCAATTTCCAACACACTTTTATGTCTCTCTTTGTTTTCTATAATTGTTACAATGTCTTCACAAGTATCTTTTTATAAACATTATTGCACAATTTCATAATAATTCCTGGAAATGAAATTTTAAGAAAAAAGGAGATATTAATTTAGAACTTTTATAATCATTTACCAAGGTATGATTAATAAACTTTGTATCAACCTTTTCCTTCAACTCAAAGTGTGACTTTATGCACACTGTGATGACTATGATGTTTCATGTGCCTTTTCCCAAGTTTGTTGACATTTTTATTTGAAACAGGTTTTGGTGCCACTGAATATTCACAATTTACACCATGGAATATTTATCTATTCAGTCTACATTTAAAAATTTTCTCCTTGTCTTGTTGCAGATAAAGATGTTTCCCTTCTTAGTTTTACATTTATGTCTCGTTAGTGCATATTTTAATAATAATTTAAAAGCAGTAGTCCAAGAACTTTCTGATTATTGTTTTGGTTTAATGGTTGTTCTATAGTTTTCCTCAGCTATGACACTTAGTTGTACTAACATACTCAAATACATTTTTAGTTTTGAAATAGTATCTCCAGGATTTGAATGTCTCATGTAAATGAATAAAAAACAAGTTGCTTTTCAATTTCCTAGAAAAACTCTAGTAAGTTGTTATATGATTGGCTGTCATTTGTTCCTTTAAAATATTCCTTTTTTCTCCAGAGATTAGAGCAAGGTCATCTCTCACTGTATGACTGGGTCTTTAACATTCCAAGGAATTGTAAAGACACAACATAATAACTAAATGGATGATTTTAGTTAAAGGAAAGGATGCTCTTTTCAGTCTTCCTAACCTCTTTACTTCGCTATGTACTTTGTAATCCAGTGGCTCCTAGAACTTTACCCAGTAACATGCTCTTTCCTACACCCTGTGTGGCAGCCTTTGTTGCAAAATATTTTTTATTTATTCCATTTATCAATGCTAGTTTTTAAGAGGCAAAGTATACAAAAATAGTTTGCATCTTTAAAATATTTTTATATTTTAAAAAGTGCAAAGAAAGCTAATTTTTCAATATTGTTATGAGCTGTCACATCAGGTGATTTTAATGTAGATATACACTTTTCTCTTTAAAGAGGAAAGTGAGAGTGTGGCAGAGATAACTTCTCACTGCATATAAATTCACAGTATCTTTATGTAAACTATAAAAAGCAGTATTGAACAACACAATTCAGAAAAACCCGTGGATCTTCATATAATAATTCAAATATTAATCATATCTGATTTTGGTAAGTCAATATCAAATCTTCTCAAAGAAAATCAACACTCAGATTTACCAACAATGAAAGTAAGTGAAATTGCCAATGTACTTACTTGTCTGAAAGTTAATAGCTTCAGCTGATTCTTTAGCAACCAGAGGGCTAATTTGAGGAAGAGAATCTATTAGAAAAGGTTTGAGTAAAATTTTCTTTAAGTTTATGACTCTAGTTACCCTGACCTGTGCTCTGGGAGGATCTAGGACTCTTTGAGTTTTTCATTTCCAACATGAGAAGATTTTCAAACTAAGAATGTGATGCCTAGGAAATGTTTCCTACTCTTTCTTGGTTGAAAATAAAATATTGTTCAACTATTTCCCCTTTTTGCATTGAAATCATTGATATTATGACTTTTCTGGATAGGACAAGAGGCTTTCATACTATTAAGACTTACATTTGATTTATTTGCTGTACTCCAAACTTAAACAGTTGGGTCCTTCGTGACACGGGTTCAAACATCACTAATGAGTTTCCTTTGTAATGAATGAGGGCAAAAGCAGTGGGGACACTGTCCCTAGAGACAAAAAGATGTGATAATAGCAACAGGCACAGGTCAAGATAAAATAATAAAAAGCCAGAGGTCAAGAAGTAGTCTGCCTTTCCTGTATTTCTTCCCTACCATCTATGAGAGTTGAAAAATCACACAGCTCTAATCCACTGCTGTTTTTCTCAATCATTATAAAAGATAACAAAATAGAAAATTAGAAAACTCAAAGCAAGTGATAATTCTTTTTTATATTTTAAAGAACTATATAAATATTTTAAAAATAAAAATACTATTTTTTTTCCATTTCCTAAGATATGGTTGTGAATGCCGCATACATTTGTGGCTAGGGTTCAACGTCTGGAGAAGGGGCTGCACACAAATGTATTCACTATACAAGAAATATAAATTTAGAAGGCATGGAGGAGCCAGGCAGATAACTTACTCTTCAGAGACTCTCTGAATCCCTGGACCCATTAGCTTTTATTTTCTAGAATACACATTTGCCCTTCAGCAAAGCAAACAGGCATATCAATGGTAAAGTTTGGTAAACAATAAAAGAATTATCAGGTTAGGGGATTGTCTTCAGCCATTCCACCAAAACAGGGCACTATTATGCTGATATTCAGCTTTTGCTGAATATCAAAATCCACTAGCCTTCCAGCAGATATCTTGCATAATTATGCTAACTACCTGTTGGTTTTAGCCTCCAACAATGGTCATGTATAAATTTATGTAAAGATAGTATTTTTTAAATTCTCACCTGAGGATGTGTTTTTATTTAGAGAGAAAAGCAGAGAAAGAGAGAGAAACATTGGTATAAGAGAGAAACATTGCATGGTTACTCCCGTATGCACCTAGAGGGTCGAACCTGGAACTGAGTATGCACCCTTTCTAGGAATTGATCCAGTGACCCTTTGGTGCACAGGACAACCCTCAACCAACTGACCAGGGCAAGATAGTATTAAAAAAAAAACAACAACATATACTGGGATAACATTGGTTAATAACATATAAGTCTCAGATGTAGAACTCTATAATACTATATCTATATACTCTATTGTGTGCTCAGTACCAGTCTAGTCTCCTTCTGTCGCCGTGTATTTTTAAAAATTTTATTTTCAATTACAGTTTACATTCAATATTATTTTGTGTTAGTTTCAAGTATACAGCAGAGTGGTTAGACAAGTATGTGTATTAAAAAGTGTTCACCCTTATATTTCCAGTACCTACCTGGCACCATATATAGTTATTACAGTATTTTTGACTATATTCCCTATGCTGTATTAACAGCCCTATGACTATTTTGTAACTACCAATGTACTTCTTAATCCCTTCACCCTTTTCATCAGTTCTTGAATCCCTTCCCTTTTGGCAACCAAAGAACTTCAAATACTGTGTTGAATAAATGTCATAAAAAAGGACATCCCTGTCTTGTTCCTGATGTTAAGGGAAACACTTTAAAATTTTCCCTGTTGTGTGTGGGTTTGTTATGTATGATATGACATATGTTGAGGTATGTTCCAATTTTGCTGAGTTTTTATCATAAATGGGTACTGGATTTTGTCAAATGTTTTTTCTGTATCTATTGATATGATCATGTAATTTTTATCCTTCATTTTATTTATGTGACTTATCACATAAATCAATCAATCTGTTAATTGATTTGCAGATTACCAACCTTGCATTTCTGGAATGAACCTCACTTGATGATGGTGTATGTATGATCTTTTCAATGTATTGCTGGTTTCTGTTTGCTAATATTTTGTTGAGGATTTTTGAATCTATGTTAATCAGGAATGTTGAAATATAATTTTTCTTTATAGTTTTCATATATGGTTTTGTATTAGAATAATTCTGGCCCCATGAATTGAATTTAGGAGTCCTTCTTCCCCTTAATAATTTGTTAGTTCTTCTTTGAATGCTTCATAAAGTTCACCTGTGAAGCTATCTGATTCAGGACATTTTGTTGTTGTTGGGAGTCTTTTTTAAATTAAATTTACTGAGATGAGAGAGAAACATTGGTTGGTTGCCTCTCATACACATCCCAACCAAGGATAGAACCTGTAACCTAGGTATGTTCTCTGAGAATTGAACCCACAACCTTTTGGTAATCAAATATAGGCAAATTAACTAGCACCAAGCTACATTTTGTTATTTCCTTAAATTTGTATTTATATATACTTGTTTCTTTATTATTTAAAAAAATATGTGTGTGGTTTTGAAAAAAAGTTATTGTGGCAAGAGCACTTAACACATCTTTCTTCTTAAAAAATTCACACTGAGCTGAAACCGATTTGGCTCAGTGGATAGTGCATCAGTCTATGGACTGAAAGGTCCCAGGTTTGATTCCGGTCAAGGGCACATACCTTGGTTGTGGGCACATCCCTAGTAGAGGGTGTGCAGGAGGCAGCTGAGTGATGTTTTCTCTCTCATTGATGTTTCTAACGATCTCTCTCCCTTCCTCTCTGTGAAAAATCAATAAAAAAAGAAAAAAAATTAAAAATTCACACTGAAAATGAGATCTTTCCTCTTAAAAATTGTACATTATTTTTGACGTAATGTTGTAAAGCAGACTTTTAATTCTTATTAATCTTAACTAAAACATATGCTTGTTTGTTATTAATTACCCATCCCTCAGAACCTGGTAAACCACCATCTTAGTTTTTAATTTTATAAATTTGACTTTTTAGATACTTCATGTAAGTGGGTTTATAAAGTACTTGTCTTGTGTCTGGCTTATTTTACTTAGCATAATGTCTTTAAGGCCCATCCATGTTGCAAAATTTCCTTCTTTTTCTTTATTTTTTAAATCCTCACCTAAAGATATGATTATTGATTTTTAGCGAGAGAAGAAGAAAGATAGAGAGAGAAACATCCATGTGAGAGAGAATCATCAATTGTTTTGTCTCTCGTATGCACACCAACCAGGGATAGAACATGGAACCGAGGTATGTGCTTTGACCAGGAATCAAACCCACAACCTTTTTGGTTAATGGGGACAATGATTCAAACAATTGAGCCACTTGGCCAGAGCAAAATTTTAAAGTATGAACACTCTTCTGCTCTATGTTTATACTACATTTTTCTTTTATCCATTAACCAGTTGATAGATAGTTAGGTTGTTTCTAAATCTTAGTTATTGTGAATAGCACTTAACACATCTTTCCTCTTAAAAAATTGTAATGAATATAGGCATGCAGATGTCTCTTTAATTTTCTGATTTTAATTCTTTTGGATAAATACCCAGAAGTAGAGTTGCTGGCTTATATAGCAGTTTTATATTTAATTTTTGAATAACCTGAGTGACTTCTAAATTAAAAAAATTAAGGATAAAAGTAGGTCAACAAAGAATAAGGAAAATATTTTTGACAGAGAATAGATATAGAAAAGACTAGACATGAAAGCAGAGGGAAAATGTAGGTACACATTTCTGGAGTCTCAAGTGTAATGGTGTTACAGAATTTAGCAGGGGACTAGGAATACACTGGAGTACTTGGAGATACAGGAAAAACTCATTTATTTTCAGATGTTTTGCATGTACTAGTACAGTGACTCAGGGAAGATGGTTTCTTTCCAAATCCTGAGCAAACCAATATGGAGGAAGCTCTCCCTTTATACTCTTTGGTTTCTTTGTCCTCCAAATATGGATGGGACTTCCGGACCTTCATGGGCTTTGCAAAAAGTCCTGTATTGGGATAGGGGCCATGAGACCACACCAAAAGGCCTGGCACCTGTGCTGATAACCCCCTCTGGGTGTTGTGTATTGTCCATGGTTTATGGCCTCTGTAAAATGGGAGTACTTAGGTACATAGGTCTTGCAAGACTAGATTGTGGAGAAAGGGTTAATGACTTAATTATAGGCTCTCAAGAATGTACATTAAGCTACTGGCACAGATTCAGATTGCTAGCCCTCTAAAAATGTCTTATTTTCCCCACCAGTGGGACGGGGAAAATAGTTACAGATGATAACCTATGAACTTTTGTTTTTTTGGAAGAAATGTGGTAAAGAGTTTGTTTTCTTCCCAAGTATAACTTTTCATATATATGATGCAATACCTTAACTATACTATACTTTCCATATTTTTTTGAAAACTGTTCTGTTTTAGTGACATTCTCTGTTGGCATTTTAGTATATGTGTCTACATTTGGCAGAGTTTTTATAATACTAAAATGTTTAAATTCCTCAAAATAGTAATTATCTATTGTCACTATATTTCCTTAACTTTATAGATTTTTTTTTTGAGGAAAGGATATAACAGTTAAAAGTTTTGGTTATTAACAATTTGATATTGACACAAATCTTATAATTTTTAAGCTTTAATACTTCAGATGTTTTCCCATCATTATAAGATTTATATCCCCTTCTGTGAAAAAACATTTATTTGAGTGCAAGTTAACCATTTGCTTTATTTAACACAATTAGTTTTGTTTACCCTTGAGGGTATAGGGGAATATGTTTTTGCTGGTTAGTTGACCCTTCTCTGTTTTTAGTACTTAAAACAGTAGCTGTTTCAAAGACATATTTGTTAAGTGAATCAATGAATAGATCATTTGAAAGTTTTGGATTGGATGAAACAATGGCCGCTGTTACATACTCTCTTGCTGAAAAATGTAAACCTTTACTAATCTACGTATTTCTCTTTTTACATTTCTAATTTGGAGATATATTTCTTGTTTTAGGATTTAATTTTAAAGAAAATAAACTGATGAACAAAACAGATCCAGAGACATTGAAACATGCAACAGACTTTCCTGTTGGCAGGAGTGTGGGGGGAGGAGGGTAGGAAGAGATTAAACAAATAATTTATATGCATATATGCATAGACCCTGGACAAACAATAGTGTGTAGTGGCCTGAGGACTTTGGGGAGAGGGCTGAAGTAGGGTGGAGGAGGTCAACAGTGGTAGGGGAAGGGGAAATCTGTAATAATTTCAACAATAAAGATAAAGAAGCTATTAAGAGGCCTGTGTATAGAAGGATCTTAAAAGAAGGTTGTGAGGAAGAAGGTTGTTAGAATGAATAAGTGTTTTGAATAAGTGAACCTGAGTATGGAATTTGCTAAATACGCTATATAAGTGTTTATTTGGCTTCACAATGTCTTATTTCTTGAAAACATCACAATTCGTTTGACTGAGTTATTGAAGGCTTGTTTTACTTGCTTGTTTCTCAAGGTGTAAATGAAAGGGTTGAGCAGTGGAGCGATGGAAGTAGTGAGTACTGTCACACCCTTGTTAATAGCCACTGACTCCTTCGCTGAAGGTTTGATATAGATGAAGATGCAGCTGCCATAGCTGATGGAGACCACAATCATGTGAGAAAGACAGGTGGAAAAGGCCTTTTTCCTTTGCTGCACAGAAGGGAATCTCAAAATTGTCTTGATGATATAAATGTAGGACAGTACTACACACATGAGCGTTATCAGAAGGGTCAGCACAGCACAAATCATAACAGTCTGTTCCATGAACCAGGTATTTGAACAAGAAATTTTCAGGAGGGGGGCTGCATCACAGATAAAATGATCAATGACATTAGAATCACAGAATTCCAGGTTTAGGCCTAGACTGAGTGGGGGGATTAAAATGCACAGACCAGCTACCCAACAACAGAAGACAAGTCTTCTGCAGACTGTGCTGCTCATGATGGTCGCATAATGCAGGGGCTTGCAGATGGCCACATAGCGGTCATAGGACATGGCTGCCAGGAGGAAAAATTCAGTTACACCAAAGAGGTCAGTAAAAAACACTTGGCTGACACAGGCATTGTAGGTAATGAGCTTGTCACCTGTTGCTATGTTGTACAAGTATCTGGGAATGCAAGCAGATGTGAATGAGATCTCCAAGAAGGAGAAATTTTGTAGGAAATAGTACATGGCTGTTTTGAGATGAGAATCCAGTGAGATGAGGGCGATGATAATCAGGTTCCCAGTTATGCTCAGCATGTAGGTGAGAAAGAAAAAGACAAAAATCAGAACCTGCAGCTGAAGGTCATTTGTCAGGCCCAGCAGAATGAATGTTACAGTACCATTTCCCATTGCTGATTCTTGACTTCAGTTATATCTGCATGTAACATTGAGACATCTTATAGATTATTTAAAAAGTATGTAACCTATCATATTCAAGTTTTAAAAATTCATTACTTTAAAATATTTACAATTTAAATGCTACTTCCCAAAGGACTACTTTTCATGCCTAACGGTCTGTCATTTAATAGGAGCAAAATATCTTGACTTTCAAGAACTCTGTTCGATGTATTTGCTTGATGCTTTGTTTCATAACTTATCAATATTAGTCATATAACTTGGGTTCTCTCTGCACTTTCTGTAGTCACTTGAAGTCTCTGTTCTATCTCTATGACTAAAGAATTTTGTTTTCTATTTTTGTTTATTGTATACTTGAGTATTTCTCTCCTTAACACCTCTAAACTATCACACACACACACACACACACACATTTTTTTTTTAGCTCTTCTCCTGACACTGCCTCTTTCTATGGTTTATTTGTTCCTAAGTAATCGGTATAAGCCACAGTGGTGCAGAATATAAACTATCTTAATACACAATATACTTATATTTATGTACAGTATACATTTATACTTTTATGGATTACTCTGATAAACTTCAAAGATGGTATATTTCTCTGACCTTTTTACCTGTTTGTTTTCTTCATCTCTTTTCACCATATTTATATTTTTTATGTATTTTCACCAATTCCTATGTTTTGAAATATCATCTTTCAGGTGATTATTACTAAACTAGAGGTTGGGTGCACAGGTGGGGGTCCTTCAGCTTGGCCTGAGGGAATCAGACTAAAACCAACTCTCTGACACCCCCAAGGGGCCTGGATTGTGAGAGAATGCAGGTCAGGCTGAGGGACCCCATTGGTGCACCCAGGGCTGGGGAGGGACTGCAGGAGTGCCCCAGGGCATGTCAGGCCCATCTCTCTCAGTCCAGCAGCAAGCTAACCTACCAGTTGCTGCATCTACCCCCTGGTGGCCAGTGCGCATCATAGCGACTGGTCAAAAGGTCAAATGAACGGTTGGACACTTAGCATATTAGGCTTTTATAATATAGAATCAGTTTCTTTATTTTGTAAGAGTCCTTCCTGATTTTCAGATGCAATCTGACATATCTATTTGAACATTAAACAAGGACTTCAAATCCATTGTCACAAATAAAACTGATGATCTCCTTCTTCCTCCTCCTCTTCCTCTTAATGTTTCTTTCAATAAAAGTAATAGCTATATTTATGTGACAATTATTTTACTAAACATTTCTCACAGAACGTATGTTCTGTCTTCAACTCACCTGAATAACTTCTATTTTTCCATTGGTTTTCAAGTTCCGTTTTAAGTCCTCTAGAAAGTTTCCTGCAGGTGTGATGTTAGCTGTAATCCTTGTCACTGGGTTTCAATGGAAAACAATGCTTGCTACTATTTTAACACATAAGAAGGTAACTACTTTGTGGGGATCATTAAATGTGTTTTTTTCAGATACAACTAACATAGTCCCAGATATGTTGTCAACTGTCCAATAAATGTTTCCAAATGAATTTATCTATACATGTTTTCCAGACACCTATGAAGCTATTTTTCTTTCATTTGGATTTATAATTCAAAGCACTTTGATATTGACTTTGAGGCACATAATGCAATATACAGATGATGTATCATAGAATTGTACACTCAAAACTTATATAATTTTATTAACCAATGTCACTCCAATAAAGGTTATTTTAAAAAGAGCTCATTTTGTCCTGAACTGGCTAAGAAACCTGAGGCTATGTAACCAGAATGTTCACTTTTTAAATCTTAAAATGTGAAATTTTAATTAAATAAATTATTGGATTTCAAAAAATTTTTTTTTCTATGTTAGAATCTATTGTTGAATGTTTTCCTTTGCTTTGAAAGAGGATCCTTTTGTTTATCACCTTCAGCAGATGAAGAGAAACTGTTCTCGGCTCTATCTTCCAGCAAAATTCTGTTGATGCAATATTTGCACTGAGAGTGCCTATATGGAAGACAATAAACCCAGAGGACATAGTCTTCTTTTTATTCTGATTTTGTATTAATAACTTTTCACAGATTGTTTTAAGGATTGACAATTATATTAGTAGGGACTCAAATATTTTTATTTTAAAATAAGTCTCCAGGTTAGGATTTTGCTACAACAGTGAATTATGAAAAATTCCCTCAGAGAACAAATAAATTCAATTTAAGGAAGAAGAACTAAACTAGGCTAGTGGTTTTCTGACAGAACACATCAAGGGAACTGGAGATACATTCAACGACTATAGTAGATCAGCCTGGGATAGAAGAAAGATTTCTGCTGGCCTTCTACTATCTTTCTTCCCCTCTTTCTAATCTCTCAGGCATCATCTTCCTGAGCAATCTTTCAGCCCTGTCATTCTTTTGGGAGTCTAAGAAGTATGCCTACACAATTAGATGAATATATGTCTTATTTTTAAGTGATGATATATATGATGATATATATTTCTAGATAGATATCCAATTTTAATCCTTTTAAATGTCAATATATTTTTGTGCATAAAAATCTCTGAGTAATTGGCAAAGAAACTGCATTCTAGTAAAGTAAAAATATGTATGCTTCACAGATAGAGAAATTATCATTCACATTTTCAATTTTAAACAAAAGATACATTACCTTTTCTTAAGCATAATGAAACTCATGGTAAAAACTACACAAAACTAAATGTAATTAAAATGACATAAGCACATCAATGGACATAAGACACTGGGAGGGTGGGATGAGGGCATTAGACAGGGGGTAGGGGAGGCTGGGGAAAGGTAATTGGGGAAAAAGAAGGAGATATATGTACTAATATATGTAATATTTTAAACAATAAAAAATTAAAAAAAACTGAAAGAAATGATAAATTTTATTGAACTTACTGTTATGACTGTCAATCATAGTTTCTGCTGGTTGTTGAAATACATGAAATACTAAAAGTCCTACATTGAAAATGTTAGTAGGGATAAAAATTTTCATATGAACTTCTGGTCAGTTTTGGTTACAAATCCACTGATACAGTCACAGCAGCTTTAAGATGCCTAGACCTCTCAAAAGTATTCATCTTTAACCAGTTACATGTAAATACTGTTGTATTATTTTAACCCTTCTAAAATATAATAATAATAATAATAATAATAATAATAATAATAATAATATATGAGGTTTGTAGAATGTGAGGAACCTTCTCCAGTTTTTGGAAAGTTGCTATTATGAGCTCAAGGTTGTGAGCACATTTACTATATCTAATTTGGCATTGTCTTTATTTGATAAAAATTCAACTGAATGAATAAACAAAGAGTCTCTGGTGACCCTAGAACAAAGCCACTAATGAATCCTCTGAGTAATAAGATAAGGGTAAAAAAGTATGAGAACTATGGCTTCTTCCGAGACAGTGTCCTTGGAGATTGGAGGATGCAGCAGCAAATAAAGGCCAGTAGGACAACCAAAGAATCTGGTTGTAAAATGCAACTTCAGGTCCTTTTTGCTATTACATAACATAAGCTGAGACATACCATATGGAAGTATCATAAAGACATCACACTTAACATTTACTGGTTGTTATGTGAATAACATTGCACTTGGGAAATTTTACTAAGACAGTGGTCAGCAAATTCATTAGTCAACAGAACCAAATGTCAACAGTACAACAATTGAAATTTCTTTTGAGAGCCAAAAACTGACTTCTGCACATGGGCCGCGAAGTTTCCATCGCATTGTATGTGTGTGCCCGCACGTGGCATTTTGTGGAAGAGCCAAACTTAAGGGGCCAAAGAGCCACATGTGGCTCATAAGCCATAGTTTTCTGACCACTATACTAAGACAAGAAACAGGGGATGTATGTAAAATATAACCCACAGTGCTTATAGTATTAAAAAGTCAGACTTTTCTTTTCAGATATAGCAATATATCTATAAATATTAATTAAAAATAACATCATTTCTATAACTGCCTATATACTTCAATATTCTTAAACTTCTAGAGATGTCACCATATTTATGTTCAATATCTTGATGTTCTATCAAACTAAATTTAATATACTGTACAATGAGTGGCCAGATTATTATGATCTCTGAACACATAATAATCTGGCCACTCAGTGTATTTCCTATATAATAAAAAATAATATGCAAATTGTCCCCTAGACCACAAGTTCAAGCAGCAGGCAGGCCAGCCAATTGCCCATGTCCCCTCTCCCTGACCAAGCTGGTCAGACCCCACCCATGCATGAATTCATGCACCGGGCCTCCAATATATATACTGAGTGGCCAGATGACTATGCTTTCAGAGATCATAATAATCTGGCCACTCAGTGTATATATATATATATATACATATATATATGTGTGTGTGTGTGTGTGTGTGTGTGTGTGTGTGTGTGTGCATATATATATATATTTAAAAGAAATAAAAAGACTCTCTTCACCTCCCAATTGCCCTGCCATTAGGGAGTTTTGCTTTTATATAAGTGAGATTTGTTAAAAGTTTTCTTATACAATGAAAAAAAATCCTACAGTAAGCTATAATAAAGAAGCCAAAATAGCTAGTGATGTAATAAGTCAGAAGATGACATTTCGTATGAAATATTTCCTAGCAAGACAAATAAAACAATTTAAAAAATCTTAAGTACTGTGTTCAGAGATCTCTGTGATTAGGGGCTGTGGGTGAAGGACCAGAGCACCCATAGGGTTCTGTCAGGAACTGGATATATCCATTTTTCTGGGTCTTCCCCTCCGTCTGTTCAGCTGGGGTGGGGATATGTCCCTTGCTCTGGCTTCTGGCCAGTGGCCCCACTCCCTCTGTGGCCAAGGAACAGATGCTGGATTCGCATTGCTGGAGCGCTACTATCAGCATCCACCCCAGCTGCTATGGATGCTGCCATCTTTGTTGTGGAGTGATGGTTAATTTGCATATTACTATTTTATTAGATAGGATGGCCTCTTTCACCTTTTCCCCTCCCCCCACAATCACCACACTGTTATCCATGCCACAAGTTCTCTTTTCTTTTCCTTCATCCTCCCCCCCAATTCTCCCCTCACTACTGCCCAGAGTTATCTGACTGTTCTCTATTTATAGATGAAATATAAAGAAAAAGTAAAAGTAAAAAACAGATAGAAGAAAATTGGTTTCTAGGAATGAAGGAGTGAGAAAAACAGGGAAGGGTTGGTAAAATAGGATAAACCTTCAGTTATAAGAAAAGTAAGTTCTGAGAATCTAATGTATAATATGGTGACTATCCTATATAATAAAAGCCTAATATGCAAATAGACCAAATGGTAGAACTATGACATGCACTGACCACCAGGGGTCAGATGCTCAATGCAGGAGCTACCCCCAGCCCACAGGCCCCAGGCCAGCCAAGGTGGGTGCCAACTCCTCCCCACAACCCCCCTTCGCCCGGCTGGTCACTCTGCAAAGGAAGACCACCAGTAGTGGCAGTGGGGGGTGGGGCCAATGAGAAGGCAGCACCAGGCCTAGGGACCCTACTGGTGCATGAAGTTCATGCACTGGTCTAGGAATGAATAACACTGTATTATAAAATTAAAATTTGCTAGGACAGAAGAACTTTAATGTTTATATAAATAGTGATGGATGAATTAATTAAGAAGATGAAAAGAGTCCTTTCTCAATGTACACATATAGACAATCATTATGATGTGCACTTTAAATATTTTATAATTTTGTTTTCAATTATACCTCAATAAAGCTGAAAAAAATAATTTCAAATAATTAAATAAATGTTCTTGAAATGTGTTACCAAAGATGAACTAATGACTAAAGCAAAGTCCTCTTTATGTTCATTTTTTTGGAGAGGGTCATTGAGAGGATGTGACTGTCAATTGATGGTGAGCTAGTCCCTGGGCAATTGGAGGCTCCTCACCTACTCCTCTGTCCTTGGAACGAACATCCTGAACATGTTTCTTTTTAAAAAATTTTTAAAATTATATCTATATTATTCAGATTATTACATTTATTTCTCTTTTTTCCCCTCTATAACTCCCCTCCACCCAGCTCCCACCCCTCCCTCTACCCTTACCTCCTCCACATTGTTCTCATCCATAGGTGTATGATTTTTGTCCAGTCTCTCCCTGCACTCCCCTCACCACTTTCCCCCTGAGAATTATCAGTCCACTCCCTTTCTGTGCTCCTGATTCTATTATATTCACCAGTTTATTCTGTTGATCAAATTTTTAATTCACTTACATTTTAGATTCACTTGTTAATAAATATGTATTTTTGTTCATAATTTTTTATCTTTTACCTTTTTCTTCTTCCTCTTCTAAAAGAGTACCTTTCAGCATTTCATATAATACTGGTTTGGAGTTGATGAACTCCTTTAGCTTTTTCTTCTCTGTGAAGCTCTTTATCTGCCTTTCAATTATGAATGATAGCTTTGCTGGATAGAGTATTCTTGGTTGTAGGTTCCTGCTATTCATCATGTTGAATATTTCTTGCCACTCCCATCTGACCTGCATAGTTTCTGTTGAGAAATAAGCTGACAATTTTATGGGTGCTCTCTTGTAGGTAATGACTATTTTTCTCTTGGTGCTTTTAATATTCTCTCTTTGTCTTTTGCTCTTGGTATTTTAATTATGATGTGTCTTGGTGTGATCCTCTTTGGATTCCTTTTATATGGGGTTCTGTGTGCTTCCTGGACTTCTAAGTCTATTTCTTTCACCAGGTGCGGAAAGTTTTCAGTCATTATTTCTTCAAATAGGTTTTCAGTATCTTGCTCTCTCTCTCTTCTTCTGGCACCCTCACAATTCTGATATTGGTATGCTTGAAGCTGTCCCAGAGGCTCCTTACATTATCTTCACAGTTTTGGATTCTCTTTTCTTCTTGCTTATCAAGTTGAGTGTTTTCTGCTTCTTTATATTTCAAATTTTTGACTTGATTCTTGCCTTCCTCTAGTCTGCTGTTAGTCTCTGTATAATATTTTTTATTTCAGTCAGTGTGTTTAATTTCTACTTGCTCCTTTTCCATCTTTAGTTGGCTCTTTTCCGTCTCTAGTTGGTCCTTTTTCATCTCGTCTTGGGTCTCGCTAACTTTATCCATCTTTTCTAGGATATTCTTGAAAAACCTTATAAACGTGATTTTGAACTCTATATATCCAGTCATTTGTTTTCCCTCATTTCTTTTGTTTGTGATCTCTTTCTTTGTCTCCACATTTTCACTATGCCAGAAGAACTTCTGTGTTGGATTCAGCCTTAGGATACAAGACTTCCAAAACTGCAGAAGCCTCTCTGTTGAGCTTGGGATGGGTGGAGTCTCAGGGCTTAATGGACTGCCTTGCCTTTCATTCGGCCCTGCTCTCCATGGCCACTCGGTCTCAAGTGACTGGGTAATCACTGGAGCGGTCTCTGTGTGCACGCGCTCGTGCAGTGCCTCTAGACCACTACCTTTCTGGTTACCATGTGCTCTGGGACCATATGAGTCTGGGTCCCCGGTGGTTTCGCCCAAAACTGTGGTTTGGAGGAGTTAGAAGTGTCACAGTTGGGAAGCTCTGTCTCCCGCCCACTCGTGAAAGCCAGCGGTACATTCAGAAGTCGGTCTTTTGTGTGCAATGCTGTGCACACCACCCGACTTCTGCTCTTTTGCGACTCCCCTAAATTTCCGTGCACTTCTCCCTTTTCACAGTCCAAACTCCCCTCATATGAGTTTCAGTTGGACCTGGGGTTTAGGGCTGTAGGATAAGGGGTTCAATGCAGTTGGGAGTCTCCTTCTCCCTCCCACCAGATAAAGCCAGCCAGGTACTCTGGCACCTGCTCTCTTCGCGCATGCGTCTCCATACCTCAGGTTTTTGCAGCTCCTCTGGGTCTCCGTGATTCCCTCTCTTTCTCTCTAGTTGTAGAATTTCCACTCAGCCAGCTTTCCTGTGGTTCTGGATGATGTCCGTTCTGTCTTTTAGTTGTAGTTTTGAAATTGTTGTGCGAGGCAGCAGTGTAGGTGTTTACCTATGCTGCCATCTTGGATTCTCCCTTACCATGCTTTAAGGACACAGACTTGAGAGAGCAATGTGTTGTTGAGACCATCTGGATGATACATGTGACTGAACCCAGTTAAGGCCTTTATATAAACTTTTAAGATTCTAGTGAGCAGGACTGAATAGCTCTTGTCTTGTAGTCTCCCAAGACTAGCCTTTTATGTAAATTCTCTTGCTCATAAATCTGCTATCTACTAATCTGGTGTGGTCTACCTCTCTCTTAAGGTTCTCATTTTCCCCTATTTATGGGATTTCACTCTGGAAGTTTCAGAGGTTGCAAACAAATAACATTTTACAATTTAAAAATTCAAATATTTTGGATATTAATCTGTTGTCAAAGCTGTAGTTTGCGAATACCATCTCCCATTTGGTTGGTTACCAGTTTTGCTGGTGGTGTCTTTTGTTGTGCATAAGCTTTTTAATTGGATGTAGTATTCATTTATTTTTGCCCTTTACTTTTTTTGCCTTTGGGTCAAATTCATAAAATCCTAAGATTAAGGTCCATAAAGCTTAGTACCCATGTTTTCTCCTAT